>VBVQ01003553.1:4276-18222 GCA_011636635.1 Tetramorium simillimum
ATGCCTATGCAGTATGAAGAGATACTCATTTAGATGGGTATATACCTATCTAAAATGGGGAGTTTTACTAACTACCCATAGGGAGATTTCCACCAGGGGCTATAGATATATTTTGAAAGTTTTTCAAGTACCATATATTATCGTAAAGCTTTTTGTTAACTGCGATAATGATACGCAAACAGATAAGCAAGGAATTAATACTAAATAACAGTCGATCAAAACGATACATAAAATTATTTTTTTACGTGAGATATGTTAACAAGATACTTGAAATTTCTATCGTAACATTTCGAAAGTGAATTACTAAAATTATAAAAATACGCAAATTTTTATTTTGTCGTTGCAAGAAAATCTTATTGAGCTATTTTATTTTTATACATTATGCACATGTGACAATTTGTTTTTGTTAGTTTCTGACGTCACATTTTATACATGTGCGTTCAGTGACATTTTGTTTACGCACGCGTAAAGATTTAACAGTGCAAATTTTTTTCTCGAACGTCGGACTACGTGACGTGGCTTTTAGCAACGCAATCGTTAATCTAATCTGAACGTGTCCCCAGATCGACAAGCTGTAAAAATTTCTTGTACCGAAATTTCAACGTAGCTTACTCATCATTCTCGTAATTTTCTTTGAAATTGAGATAGGCCTTTACAAGGAAATCGATGAGATGACTGGTCGGAATTTTTAATGCATGCTCGATGAACGTCGGTCCTAAACTTCGTACGTCACATAATTATCTATCTCCTTCTCTGACGAGACCCTCATTCGGACTCCCTTTTTAATCTCATTTCGATTCTTCGTACGATATACTTAGATTAAACAAGCGTCGGATGGAATAAGAAAATTGCAGAACTGTCGATCGTGAGTGGAGTATTTCGAAACATCGATTCATTAAAGCGGTAATACGAATGAGTAATTTTGACAAACATGCATTTTAATTGAAGTTTCGTAATAACTTGAGTTTCTGACAGACTACATTAGTGATATGTATTTTCGGCATAAATGACTGACAAAAATAGTCATGAAAATATTTATATTTAACGAAAGGGAATGCTTGCAACATTGATTCAACTCATTAATAACAGACAGTTTCGATTTTTCGGACGAGAAAAATAAAAACGATATTAAAATGAAAAATAGAATGTTTATTCAAATAAAAAAAAAATAATTTGATATAACATGATTAACAAATTTAAGAAGATATTCTCACCGATAAAACACTTATATTACATAATTATTTTAGAAATACATGTTTCAATACGATTATTTATATTAAATAATTTTGTTTAGTTATATGTATACTGGATATATAATTTACGTATACATATGATTTCAAAAAATATTTTATTTTCATTGCAGTTTTACTTGGAGAAGCTCTGAGAATTATATCATTGATCGTTTATTTTTTTTATTATTAAATTTTTATTATTAAAAAAAATTAACTCGCGATTTTTATGACCAATTTGGCTAAATTTGATCAGGATTCCGAGATTCGGACAAATTCGTAAACTCCAACTCGCGTTACGTTTCTCGTTTCGCACAATTTTCTCAGCGCGTCGCTTAACTCCTTACATTAACTGTAAACTTAATTTTAAGACTTTCATCGCGTCGCAGCATCTTTTCCCCGCGCAGTGAAACCGCAGGCGGAATGGCGCGTAAAACGGCCGTTTCGCACTCGAGCGCAACGCGCGCGTGATTTCGCTTTTAATCGTGCCGGAAGCCCTCGTTAAGGGGCATCCGTTAATTGGTCCTCTGCCTCGGTCATCGGGCAAAAATTATGTACCTGCCTCGGCCGCGACGCGCATACGGGGCCCGCGGGCACCGCGGCGCGCCGCTACACGCGCGCGCGCGCGCGCACGCATACACACGCGCCCGACACACGCGCGCATTAATATACCCGCACGAATGAATGGCGCACGGTCGCTGCCGAGCGGGCGGACCGGCCGGACGGACGAATGGAGGAGAGAAGAGCAGGCGTATCTCTCTCGTTCCCGGACTCCGAGATCTAACTACCACCTGCCTCATTTTCCCACGAGCCCCGAGCAAACCTCTCGAATACCGATGAGATAGACGAGGACGAATCGCCCGCCGGTGCGACAAGGAGAGACCGTTGCGCCGCGATAACGAGCGAGACGAGGATGGGACAAGGTGGTGGTCTTCTCTCCGGTAAGCAGGAACGAGATACTTCGGGAATATGGGCCCATCGAATCGTGCGTGTGTGCGCGCGCGCGCGCGTGTCTGTATGCGCGCGCGAACGCTGGGGTCCGGGGCGAGAGAGAGGAGATCTTGAAACGTCGGGCAGGTAGAACACGTGCTGGCACGAGGTGAGTCAGACGCGCGGGAATATCGGAGCGCGCGCGCGCGCGCGCTCTCTCTCTCTCCGTTCCTCTACCCTCTCGCTCGCGCAACTTGCGTCGTCCGCACTTATCCGCCTGTCCGTTCCTTCTGTTTGCCTGTTGTTTGACAGATCTCCCTTTCTTACGTATTAAAATAAGAAAACATGAATCAAAGATATACATCGCTCGCCTATTCGCTAGAAGATTGTTGCAACTCTTGCCTGCTCTTGCTTCTCGTTCCTTTTTTTCGTTATATATATATTTTATTTTTCATTGTCTTTTTTGTCTGTTTGTGGAAAGATACTTGCAATAAATAAAGATGTTCGTTATACTGTGCCGAGGGCGTAACACGGGCGAAGTTGCGCGTGCAACGATGCAGGGAATGCCATAACTCCGGTAATTACGTGTCGTGTATCCCGCGCGTTATTACGCAAATACGCCGATACGAATACGCGCCAACGTGACGAGCAATGAAATATTCTCATGCAGATCTCCCAAAGAGATAATGTGCTGTCGTGTTCTCTCCCGTGAACTCGCCGATTTCAAAATTATAAGAGCCCGCGAGGGATCGGTTTCGCGGTAAAAGAATTTCAATTTATCTTATTGACCAAGTCTCTTCTGACACGATATTATTTCGAAAACCGTCACCTTAACGACTCTGCGCTGATTTATCAAACGACATAAAGTTGTTGATCCTTATTGAATTTGACTACCGACAAAATTTAATTTTGGATGAAGTGCATTATAACTGTAATATATCGTAATATTCCAAATTGCTCGCATTATTAAATATATTTTCATGAAACTTTCGCTCAATTACATGGATATAATTCCCTATTAATTTTCTCATGTTGGTTCCTAGTATAATACAGGGATTTTAAAGGAATAATATGAGATAATGTATTTGAGAAGAAAAAAAAACACGATGGATAGATCTGCTGTCACTGAATATTCTATCCCATCGGATTAGAAATTTTCATAGATTAGCCACAATGCCATCAAAATCTGTCACGTCACAGTTTTTTTTTTTCTTAACTCTTTCACGCTCTGACACGATTAAACTAAAGTGATTTCTAAAGATATATTAAAAGCTTTGACCCATTGACAGCAATATATGAGAAATGTGCACCACTTTTTATATAACGAGAAAATGACTGGGATTTATGTTTTTATATCGATAGTTTTTAAACGAATTTATTTCCCAGGTCGCAACAACCTGTCTTATTTTATTTAATGTAAAAAACTTCTTAAAAATCGATCGACGGACGTTTTTGATTGAAACGGTATAATTTTCGGTAATTTAACGGGTTTTTCTTGCGCGAACAAGAACGAGGTGCGTCGCGAGACATACTTAATTCGATATCACGAAAGCGTCGCGGAAGAAAATCCCTTCGAGGAGGCACGCGATGCAAGCAGCGTCGTTAAAACGGTAAGACAGACCCGGCTATTAAAGCGTCGATAATTGAATGGAACCGCCGCTCCGTCAGTCATCAATGTATTATTGCTGTGTCGATCGATGTCGGATCATACTTACTAGTAGTTAGAGACCACGCGAAATCATATTGCGAAATCGGATCGGTACCCGCATATCTTCAATTTTTTGTCCGCCGTGTAATCATTTGTCCACGGTCAGATTTTAATTTATGCAAATAATTTCACGAAGGTACGTACTTTGGGGCTGTTGTTGTTTCGTATTCTCAACTTAAAAATCTTTTTTTATGCGCTATAATGATTATTACCACAAAGCAAGTATTTATTAACACAGAAATTATTTTTACAAGAACATTATATATTTTTATTCTAAAGTTCTGATCTTCTTCATTATTATTAAAGAGAAAGAAGAAAAAAATTTATTAAAATAAACATTAAATAAATTTTAATATTACATATTTTGTTTAACCTGTGAGCATTTTTTTATATTTTTCATAATCTCATCGCGCTTATATATGTCTGAATTAGAGACAGTATTGAAAAGAAATTCATGACATCGGAAGTAAATTAACACACTAGTCGAATTGTATAACGAAGCAGCTGGCATGAACAACATTCTGTCTCTCATTTCCGTTCGAAGTCTAATTTACCTCTCCTGGCGGCTGAGATATTCGCAATTATTTATCAAGGTCGCGTTATGTTTTCTTTTCAGGCAATGCGCGCGTAGTTGTTGAGAATTAAATATATATTCCGGATTAAAGTTGTCGGGATATCAGACGGCGATTAATTGTTTCGCACATGTCACGATGATTATTTCTTGGGGATCCGGATCGAGAACTTGTCTCGCAGGGCCGGTTATCCTAGCTAATTTAATTTTTCACTATCGCGTCGATTATAGCGTTGTAATCTAGAAGAGGACAACAAGTTCTTAAATCGGGATGACTTAATCTACGCTGCCGATAGCCGAAGTATACTTATATTCCTTAAATGCAACGCTTAAACGCTCGTCATACTTTTTTAACGTTTCGACAATCGATATAAATTCACGTTGCAGATAACTTTTTGTACTCGTGAAATAACCGGTTGACAGATTCGCTAATGCTTGGTACTTGGACAATATGTTATTTTCTGCGAAATTAAATAACACAAGACTATAGAAGTTAAATAGAAGCTAATTAAACTTTGATCATGTTACTTTTTAATTTCTTTTTAAAAATTTTATTATTTAAAGAAATATTTTCCCGAATTTCAAAATATTCGTATTATTATACGAAAGAATTCAAAGTACATGATTTTAATTGTATTCTGCAACGTTTTTGGGAAATTTCTAGTTCGAGATTAATTACAAGTTTAAGGATGACGAACGTGATAATATAGCCTGTCAATGGCAAATCCAACGCGTATTATACGTAGAATCACAAATTCTCTGGAATTCGAAGGGGTTCTGGCGTTATTAATGGCCGCTTATTTTTGTCGCTCTCGACGTGCTCCATATGGCGGCACACCACGGGTGGCGATAGTATTCCGTAAGACGCTCACCACAAAGCGCCATTCACGATTCTGCATTTGTCTCTCGTGTGAACCGCGCCACGGGAGGATCCGGTCGTCGTCGTTGTCGTCATCGCCATCGCATTCCTCTTCAAGATTTGACGCACGTGTTATCGGCGTCTTTTAGACACCAACTCCCTTTCGAGAACCACAAAGCGTCCTTTCATTGCCTAATTAGGATGCTTTCTGGGCGCTCTTACGTGGCGAGTGCGCCTCTTTGATGCCGCCTCCGCCTGCCTCCTTACATTACTGTTTTCAGACTGATTAACGAGTCGGAAAAGGCCACCTTTCATACTCTCGTCATCCGTCGCTTCCTTCCGTCTACAATTATCGCTGTAATACATAGGATCTGCGATGAATATTTTTATCGAAGTTTAAACTTTTGTTATTTTAAGTTGTTAGAATCACACCTAAGATTGTAGGAATAATATATGTTATTCAGACATACTTGTGTGTACGGAAGGGGGAGAGGGAAGTAGTACTCGAGTATTATACAATACATAAACATTTCTCAAGGTTAGCAAAAAAATTAGAAAATTATGAAAAGAAGTTTAAAGAAAATTAAAAATTAATGTTGCAATCGATGCACTGTTGCTATTGTGCGTGTATGTACAATTGCTCCCGGCGAGCTTCTCGGCATTTTTCCTTATTAGACACTGATGTGGCATCTTAGCACGAGCCTTTCCTATGTAAACGTAACAGGATCCCGTACGGGTGTTTCTCAGAACCGCTTCTCGAGCGGCTCCGTTCCCACACTGTTGGACGTATTGAAACGCACATCAGAAGAATTCACCCCTATGCGCACCACGAAGAGGGTGGATGTCAAAGGAGCCCATAGAAAAATTAGGACCGTCCTCCTTTCAGGAAGTTTCTCGCTCTTCTTTCCTTTCTGTCGAAGCGTGCAAAGCACGAGCGGCCTTTGAATCGTACTACCGTTTCCGCGTTTCTCAAACTTGACCCCGTTACTACAAGGATGTCCCTTTTCCTCGACTTGTTCCCCCCCGTCTTGAAAAATACCCACCCTTTTTGTGCCGAGAATTCGTTCACGCGCTAAGGGATGACCATGTCGAATCGTCCCTCGTGCACATTTGCATTTTTGTCCGAGGTCGTTTGTGCGAGGAAGTCTCCTGGAATTTTGGGGGATGCGTGCAGGTGCTCCGGTTTCCTCGAATCGCACGTGCGAGTTATCGTGCGTCGCTCGCGAATCTCAGTATTAACGGTTTAAAAGGACAGTCATCAGAATGTCCGAGGTTATCTAGTAGTTGTTGCGAAATACGGCAATTGTTTTCGAAAGAATAAAAGATTCACACTCATTTAGCAACATTTAGCGGATGTATAATGTTATACAACACACGCTAATAATTATTGTATAATGTTTTATAATGTCTTTATTAGTGCATAATATACATATATTATAGTGAAAATGTTTGACACAATCAATTCAGCGACGTGATCCGTACAATTACGATGCGATCAACAGGTAGCTACTCTTCTGACTTATTTAAGTCTCTCTTTCTACCGGACACGATGCATTATGTGGAAATTTGTTAGAGCAATTTAGGGTGACGATGGAGCGAAAAGAAGGGGGACAACCTTTCATATGTATGCGTGTGTGTGTGTGTGTGTGTGTGTGTGTACGTGTAGTGTAAAGTCGCGTATCTCTGCCACATTGATTTATTGACGGCAATTTCTCGGAGCTGTTAATTATGCGCGCTCGGTGAACAGTATTTAACGTTTTTTTTACGGGATAACAGCTGTATTGAGAATCAAGTGAATCTTAAACTCACCTGTTAGGCATTTTCGTTGTCGTCGATTTGTTTGTGCAGATAGTTGATATAGACTTTATCAAGTTTGAAATAGCGGTGATCTCAGATTGATCGGAGGGTACACCAAATTCAAATTATCACGTTACTGATAGCCATATGATGGCATCTTTAAAAGAATACTTGCATTATACAATGAATATATTTAACATCGCAATAATGCTTTAATTTTCTTACATGTTCCAAATACGGCAAACGTTAAAACAGATTATTGCATTCGAATGAAATTCTCAAGTGAATCTGATAATTTTTACATTTCACACAAGTTTTACTTTTTTGAATTAGAAGATTTAAGATTATAGATTTATTCATGCTCTTCAGAATTGACTAGTTATCCCTGTTACTCGCGCCACACATAGTTAGTACAAGCAATATCCAAGAAGAAATCCCTTAAGAAGGACCCTCGAAAAGTCAACCCCCCCGGGGGTGCGAGATAGGGTGATCCTACGAGGGAGATCGTAGGGCTCGGCGCGAAAAATCAGCGCGCCGAGCGAGATCGCCACGAGCGATTGTAGAGCGATCGCAGTTTTACACACCTAGTCGCAAATAAGTGTGTGCGAGGCGCGCATTTAGCGCCTGGGGCCCTTTCACGATGCACGCTTATGCGAAGATATCGGCAGCTGGCCCGGAATCGTGAGAGACTCAGGCAGATGGCTTGCCCTGAAAGTCCTCCACGGCGCTCGCGTGTACGTGCACACGACCACTAAGGATTCCCCGCACGCCTTCCTAAGGAAGGAACCACACCGAGGATATTTCCCACGGACTCCTGCAGCCTTCCTCTCATCTGCCGTATTACTTGGCCCTCACGAATATGCCCCGCATTCTGCTGGTGTCTCTCCCCTTCTCTTCTCACCCTATTCGCGTCTTACAATTAGATCGGGGGTGTCGACATTTAGCCGCTACCTCGAAATGTATTGCAATCGGAATGTTTTACAATGCCGCTTGTGGGTCGTTATGGTCGCAGTCTTTAAATTGTGAATAGAATAAATATAATTATAACTTGTGATTATATCTACATAATCAGTTTTAATTAAATAAAAAATTAATTAAAATATATAACATCTGAGTGCAATTTAAATATTTTTTTGACACATTTTTCAACAATGAAGTCATTCATTCTTGTTCTTCAAACAAGATAATCTTTATCAGAAATTTTTTATCTATTGGAAGTGACAAAACACCGGATATGACTTATCGTGTGGTGGGTATCGTATTAACAAAACGCTCATACATATTATCAGATTTATTAAAATATCTTAGGATTCTCTGCTCTACAAATAATAATTTTAGCAAAGAAATTTGCTTGTTAATATTTTCAGCTTAATATTTTCTGAAATCAATAACCATCTAACACAAGTTTTTCTCACAACAAGCTATGTTTGGTGGTAAACATTCTCTTTCTGTGGGGCTAAAATGTAAACCACCTTCACACTTTAAACTAATCTTTTCATTATTAATACAGTGATAATACTGAAAGCAGCTACACTCGTGAGGATATTTTCTGCCTTCTTCGCATCTGCGCAGGTCGCCCGTCGGCGGCGGTCCGCAATTTCCACCTTCTCTGTCTTCAACGCAATCCTGACATGTGCGACTAAAGCACGTATCGCGTGGACAAATTTTCGGGTGTTTTTCACCATTTATGCACTCGTAGTAGTTAGAGCAACTGCCGCCGAAGGGTTTGTCATTTATTTTAGATCTTGGATATGTTCCGTTTGGAAACTCTTCGGGACAAAACTCACAACCAGCGCTCCATGGCCAATCGCAGACCTCCAGGAGTCTATTGTAATGTAGCCTAGTCACTGGGTCTCCAGGGTACATCAGGGGACAGTCCATCTCTATTGGTTTGCCCATATGGCATTTGTAAAACTTCGAGCAATTGGTTTCATGCGCGATGTTGGTCGTGGTGTTCTCTGGATTTGGTTGTGGATACGGGCAATATGTGTAAATAGATCGTGCAAGATCGATGTTCACGGCACAAAATGCCAGGAAGGCGATGGTAATTATGTATATTCCTATATCGAACAAAAATCACATCATCATAATGTTAGTCGCAATACGATCGAGTCGTAATCTAGCTGACTTTTATTACAAGCGAATATATGTCAATTATTTACGTAAATTTAGATTGTTAAAAGTTTTCAGCACACAACGTGTGAAATATCGTTTTATTTTAATCGATAGTTTTATTGTAGAAAATTTTCAACGCTTACCCTTCATCGCTTATCTTCTACTCAATCCAAATTTGAAGAAACGTATCGTTCGTTCTATTAACACCTCTCGAGTCTTTTAAATATGTGACTGGCCGGAGATTCAAGTGAATCGGCTTTTATAAATATGCATCACGTTATCGCGAAACACAAGGACAGATTATATCTATTCAAGATATATTTTCCTTACCGAAAAAAAGAGATTATTTGTCATATAATTTCGCAGAATTGTTGTGCCAAAGTACGTTTATTTTAAGCTACGGAAATGGATAATCTTTATGCAATTGTAGCATCGATTGTAAATCAATAATTTATAAATTATGACGTGAAAAATTTGTTTAAAAATTTAACTTTGACGTCATATTATCTTTTTCATTTAACTTGATTACAATCATGCATGTCTTATTATTGATAAAAGATAAGTAATTAGTTACTAAGGAATTAAACCTTGGCATGAAACCTCGAGTATGATTTTCGGTTAGATAACAGAACTCGTAAAATGTTTTATCATTAAAGCTTTCTAAATTAATGCTAAGTACCGCTGCGTGACCATTGGACATTTGAAAATCGCGAAAAAATTGGAATTAAATAATGAAATATTTCATCTATTCAATAAATTTTATATTTAAGGAAGACAATGCAAAGATGTATATAATTTTTCTAATTTAAAATATGCATTTGAGTTCGAGTTCGAAAATGAAATAAAAATATTATATCCATTGTTTTAACAGCATTAAATAAGAAAAAAAGTTTTTTATGATATTACGTTTCAAACTAAATAAATTACAAATAGATTACATTCAAATTTGCGCATACATAAATTTTCGAATTTAATTTAATTGGACTGTCGACTAAAATGTTAAAGTTTTGTGTAAAAATATCTCTTTGGTCTTTGATGTTATTAAGATATGCATTTATGTTGCATTCGATATCACAGAAAATAAAGAAATTAATTAAAAAACATAGTGAGCAGATAAATATCTTAAGGTATTGTGTCTAAATAAATTTGACAATTAAAACAATTGATTATTACTTTCTGTCTCTTCTATGTAATTATTTCTTATATTAAAATTATACAATTAATTTACAATTAATTTGCAATCTTGCAAAAATAAGAAATTAATGATAATGGTATGGATGAATTAACAATAGTTTGAAGTTAATTAATTCTCATTGTAGAAGTAAAATTGTTTAATTACAAAAGCGCTCTCCCTCTCACATTTATTTATTCGTATTAGTTTGGACAATTTGAAATATAGAAATTTATAAACTTCTCTTTAGATCCTACATCGCAATTCACATTATTTATCGCGACTGTACTTTGCGGTCAAAGAAAAAAAAAATGGAACACGCAACTGTAATATATCATCGAGAATAACAAATTATAAATAGTTTGTAAAATGCTTAATACATAATCATCTAAGCTGTAAAAAAGTTGCGTAAAAAGTTGCAAAAATTATGAACGCGTTCTTGAACGACGCGCAGACAGAAATATCGATGTTCGATGCGTAAGGTGCGCGTCGCACGCGTGCATACTCGCTGCGTGTTCACACGCGTCATACGTATGCACGTGCGGACCCTCGCTCGAGAGCGAGGGAATTAAGTGGGTGGCTAAGATTGGGTCTCATTTACTTTATCGTCTGTCCTGCTCCACCTTGTTTACCTCTTTCTCTCGATCGTCACTTTGCTCTTCGCTCTCTGTCCTCCATTTGTTCCGCCCTTTCGAGTGGGAGCATAGTGCAAGGAGTGGCGGACGATTAAGAGAAATGACACGGTCAAGGAGCGAGACAGACGCTGATTGCGGAAGAGACCGCCAGTGTCGACTGAATGATGCACACTCACGCTCATATCTAATCGTTTTTCACACACACACACACACACAACACGTCTCGTAAACGCAGCTGGACGTACAAGTGATATTATCGTGTACGTCAGAATGGATACTTCGAGAGTTTAAAGTTATTTAACTTCAGAAAATGTTATCAATAATATACCAATATAATTTTTTTATACATATAATTTTTTCCTGAATAATATTTGATATAATTATTACGTAGGAGATTTATATCAAGCTGTCATATAATCCTAAATGCTTGTTGTAACGTGACTTTATTGCATTTTAAGAAAATTTATAAATTATTTCTACAATTTCTCTTCGACCGTTGTATTAATCAACTTTGTCGCGCAATATACTGTAATTAGCACGGTCAGTAATATTTATGTAATCAATGTACACTGCTCATCTTGATAGTTACACGAAAGATACGGAAGATAGGCCGTGTAGCTACCTGATCGAGTCTTAATTTATACGGTTTTCCGCAACGGGATTCACCCTTCTGATCTGAGATTACTGCAGGGTTGCGTGATACGCGTGCTCAGACCGGCTAATATTAATTGCTTCAACAAGCCGATTAATTTCGCAAAAATTGTACCTTCCCTAGTTACACGGATGTAATCAGAAATTTATGAAGCGAAACGAATTGCTTATTATTTCATCGATACCGAGGGAAATTATACAATTAAGTTTTGTTTCTGATGTTTTAAGCTTCAAAATTGCGATGCTCTGCAATGCTGCTCCAAAGTTTTCAAGATACTAGAAAAGCTCAAAATAAGTACACACTTTATGCAAGATGAAAGACCTATCATCGTTCATAAATATTTATACATCTTGTTCATGTAAATTTTCGCGATTTATCGCATAATGCGATGTGGACGTCATTTTAATGCAATTTCGTAGGCGTTATCAGTTTTATAACGATGTGGCAAGTAACTTCCGTGATTAAGCTGTCAGTACGTGAGCGGGGTGATAAGTACATTCAACGTTTGCCCCTCCGGCAATCGGAAAGAAACTTAATAAAATAATAACATTCAATTTTTTCTGAATAATAATATGTTATTACATATTACATATTAAAATTTACAAATCGTAGATCATTCGCTAGTCAGTGAAAGCACCATTTTTCTCATTTTGTGTATATCTTTATTTTTTAATTAATGAAGTTTTTGTATTTTAATAAGAAAATATCTAAGGAAAATTGATTGTATTTATATTTAAAGAAGAATAAACATTTTAACGTATAAAACAATTAAATTTTAAAGCATTTTTTTAAAAAACGAGTCAATAGATTCAGAAAACAGAGAAAAAATATACATTAGGCCAACGACTTTACTCTTAAACTACCGGTATTTCTATAAAAAGCTGAAAGGGGAATTTTTAACGATTATACTTGCGTATCCATAATCGGTTGTTACCGTAAACGGCCATACAACACCGTCAGGATTTATCGCGCCAAAACTCTCTCCTCCGCCGGACGTTCGATCTAAATTTCTTGTTAACATTCCGAGGGTGGGCCGATTAATTCCGCCACATTTCGGCGAGGCCTGACGGAATGCCTAAATCGTTCACGCGTGTGTCGCGAACAAATAAAAGAGCACCTATCCGCCGATCCATCGTGCGGGCAGTTTTGAAAGGCGGGCTGCGAGAAAGCGCGGCAAAAGGGCGCGCACGTGAGTGCACGTGGCGACGATCGTTCCCGACTTCCCGCACACGCGCATACGTGTGCGTATGCACATTGCGGAGGCTCAGGAACGCGCGCACCTCCTTCGTTCTTCTCTCCCACAAGGCAGCGGCGCGGCGTGCCCCTCTCTTTCTTTCTTTTTTTTTCTCCCCCTTACGAGCGGGAAGACTGTGGGAATTCGGGACATGTGCGTGCCTGTACACACGCCGCGCTCGTGGTCCGCGGCGCAAGAGAGGATGGGGGAATCCTTGTGGTGTTTGGAAAGAGAGCCCGAATGTTGGAGGAAGGAGGACGGTCGGCGGCGCGAGGGGTGGAAAGATGAGGCAGGGGTGGGAAGATGACCGGACCTACGCTGTCCGCGGCCGCCATAAGGCGGCGAATCCATGGGAATATCGAGCATGTGCATCGGGGCCCGCTCGTGGGCTGCACGAGTTATACGGGCTCTCCCTCTCTTCTCTTCCTCAAACCTCCGGCTGCTCTTTGCACGCACGACATTCCGGCCCGCGCACGGAGATTTCTTTTTCAACACGTGGCTGCATTAAGAGGACGACGTCACCGGCGTCCATTCTGCCCCCCAACAGCTCGCGCCGGCCGCGTGTCCGTCGCGTGAACGCAAGGGCCATATCGTTGCGCGAGTCTTTATTTAATTGGCTGAAACTGCAAACGTAATTACTGTAGTTTTACTGATAATCATTTCATTATTAATTAATATTTTCATAATGACAGCATTATTATTAAACGTCTTTTAAACAAAATCAACTGTTTTAATTGTCATTATCAATATTGCTTAATGGCTTTTAAAATATATTATTTGTTGAGAATGTAAGAATCGTCTTTATTCTTTGTATTAAAAATAAACTTTATTTAAACAAAAATTTTACAACGTTGTTACTTAGATGATACTCGAAGCTCGGTAACTCGACGACTGCCGGATGCAGTCGATCGTGTTGCTTTTATACTATCCTAAGGGATGCGTTACTTTCCAAAAAAGGGGAATATAATTCTTTTATATAAGAAAAACACTTAGTCTTAAAGATAATAGAATAAAGATTCTTTATGCTAGGGTACGTTTTGGTCTC
>VBVQ01003554.1:0-18210 GCA_011636635.1 Tetramorium simillimum
AATATATAATGCTTTAAGTAAATGTCCTTTTACATTTAAATAAATATTATCTGAAATGAAAATTTTTATTTGCAGTTACAAAACCTATTTATTAAAATAAAGGAAAAAAATAAGCAAATAAAAGAATTTACTTTCCTTGAGTAAATTTTTTAATGTAGTGAAACATTCGAGAGAACATAGATCTATACGTGTAAAAAAATATATACATATACTCTTGAAATATTGCGAAAAATGTATAAAATAAACAAACAAATAAAATAGAAGCAAAAACATTACAAAACAAAAAAGCCTCGATATAAAATGAATATATGCAAGACATTATTTAACATTTCTTAAGGTTAATTATGCCGGCCTATAGAGCAGCTGATTTGCGTCCAGGGAATCCAGTAAAGGAACCAACGAGGAGCAAAACTAAAGAGGAGCGATCGCGTAACAATATGTCAAAAAAACCCACGCATTATATCGCATGCGTATTCGTAACGAGCGGAGGGGAAAAAAACGAGAGAGATATTAATGGCCCGGGCCCCACTTCCAACACGCCAGCGGATGTCGCTTCTCGCATAAATTGTCACGTTTCAAATATATTTTCCCCCCACGGACGCGTTCCGCGGTCTCAGGTATATCCCGCGCACGGTAGCGGAGCGGAGATTTAAATAACCGGAGTTTACGATCGCGATGCGCCCCCTCCGATCTTGCGAAACCCGCGGCGAAACCCGCGCGTGTTCGCCTGCGTATATTATCCCCGGGCGGGAATTTATCGTCGCGATAAATCGCGCCCGCTTCAATGTTGCGGAATTTCAATTCCACGCTAATTCGCCATTCCGACGTGCAGGCCGATTTTTTGTCGATTTATCGCCGCGCGAGAAACGACTGGACCGCCGATTGACATTTATAACCGCCCCGCGTGGCCTTCGCTCAAGGCGCCGCGTCACGAGCATCTTTTGATCCGGGCGAGTTCGAGCGAGGTCCGACTTTCGGAAACGCTCGTTTCCGTCGCTACGCTGTGACTCCGGTGATCATCCGTTCTACGTTACAGAGAACAATCCTTTATTTTAGATCTATGACTTTTAGATTTATTTTTTCTTAAAAACTCACTTTTGTGCTTTATTTCTGAAAAGTCCTATAAAATATTTTATATTTCATTCTTTATCATCTTTGTATATTTTGTGCAATGTTTAAATAAAGATGTGTTTTTTTTTATGTATAATTGTTTTAGTTTACAAAATTTTACTTTTTTTTCATATAAATACATATATTCAGGGAAAAAATATTAATGATAATAAATTTACAATGTACTCATTTGTGGAAGAAGGCCGTGTCTTTTATTTTTCTCAAAGAAATATGATCACCGTATATATTTCAGTCTTTATCATCTTTGTAAATTTTGTGTAATGCTTAAATAAAGATGTGTTTCTTTTTTTTATGTATAATTGTTTTAGTTTACAAAATTTTACTTTCTTTCATATAAATATATATGCAGGGAAAAAGTATTAATGATAATGATAAATTTACATTGCACTTGTTTGTGGAAGAAGGATGGGTGGCGGTGTCCTTTATTTTTCCCCAAATACGGTCACCGTAGCTATGACGGAGAGAGGAATAATTGTCGCCGCTCGTGCGCTGTACTCGGGCATCGATTATCCCGTGCAACAACGTCGGACGCGCGATTAAAGCGAGAAGCAAGTGGCAACGGACATTTCGATGAATTTAGAAGCCGCGTCATCGTTAACAGACCGCCGATCGATCGCGGCGTCCTCCACGCTCGCAAATAATCTGCGAGACAAGAGAATCCTTTTCCGTCAAGGTCCCGCGGTATCGCGTGTCTTCGCGCATCGCTTTCAACCGCGTGTGGTATTTAACGTTCACCAACCGCGTCGGGATTTAGGTTTAGTCAGCAGAAAATGAGTTCATCGTTGAAAACTGAATGCATTGTCGATGTTGCGTATCAAATTGCACAAAACTCCGAACAAAACAGCATTCATTTATCATTGTGTTGGTTAAATTGACGACTATTCAATAGGAGCAGTGGCGATCTAAGAAATCTAGTTAAAAATAACTCAAATTGAGTATCGCTTGTATGAATATTATGATATATGAATGCTACATTGTTCGAATTTTCGTGCAATTTGGTAGGCAACGTCGATAATACATTCGATTTTTCATGATGATCTCATTCGTTGACTAAATCCTAAATCTTGATTTGGTTGATAAATCTCGTCTATGTAAGATTTAGTATAAAAATGTAAGATATAATTTAAAAAGTATTTTTTTATTACATCTTTAATTACATTATTTTATTACATCTTTAAAAAAATACAAACTAATAAATCTTGTAATAATTTGTATTTTCCTGTAACGTTAACATGTATTCTTAAATTCGTAATATCAAATTATACTCAATTTAAGTCATTTTTAAGTCATTATTCTTTAAATCACGATTGCTCCTACTAGAAATTTCGTTAATTTAATTAAAACAATGAAATTGAATAATTGCATGTTTTGTATTAATAATTAAGAAAATAATAATTTCGACACGCATAGTAGTTAAATATAACAAAATGGTATTTACTTTTACTCAACTCAAGGAATTGATTTAAATGTGATCCTTAATATTTAAGAGAGAATTTTTAAAATTTATCATAAAAGTTCTAATTTATTAGAACCAAAAACGAAGGGTTTAGCCCTATTTTATTGATGAACTCTTAAGAGAGCAATTAGCTGGATGTCCCGTTACCTGCCGAATAGAAACTCTGTCTTTAGAAACACATTAGAACATCAAAGAGACCGATGTTCAAATTGGAGGGCACCGCGATGGTCCCGACAATAAGGCGCGCTCGTGATCCCGACGTAAATCCGAGTTGTTAATAGGATACAATTCACGGATTACGAGCCCTTGTTGCGCTAAAAAAAGGACGTTACCCCTCGTAGAGACCGCGCATTAATTGTCTAGGCTCGCATGAGGTAACGACTGACGCGCATTTACGCAACGCGACACGTAAGGGATTTCGTTCTCGATGTATCTCTTTTTATCTCGCGTGTCGCGTAGATAAGGACATAATTGACGTTGATGAGCGGCGCATAATTAACGACGTCACGGTGCGTATAAATAGGAAATCGAAAGTGAAAGAATAGCGGTTCGTCGTCTCGTTATAGACAGACCGACTGTCGTCTGTAACGTACAGTTAAGCAAAAATATAATTTGAAATTCGATACCCGAAAAATCTAATAAAATAGCAGATAGCGAGGATGCGTCCATAATGTTCTCGTTATTTAATTATTTGACGAGAAAAAAAAAGAAGAAAAAAAAAATAAACACCACGGGCTCGTCCGGGATTTGAACCCGGGACCTCTCGCACCCGAAGCGAGAATCATACCCCTAGACCAACGAGCCGCTTTGGTGAGTTCCTTCATATGAAGACACTAGTGGAACCGGTACAATGTTATGCTAAACTAATTAGTGATCGTACAACGCGATTGTATAAAATATATGTGATTAAGGTTCCACCTTGCCGCACAAGTCCAGTCACGCTCGTGTGCATTCGGATTTGCGCTTATCTCGCAAGAAACGGAAATAAACACTCTACATCTTCGAACGAGACACGAAATTTACGAGCTTAGCCTAGAAACTTGATCAAAGTAGTTGTAGTCGAAGACGTTTTAATGGAAAGTAAACTCTATTTTTTTCATCGAAATATATTTGATTACACTCACGTTTAATGTATTTATCAATTATAATGTAACAAGTGTTACACATAAAATTACATTATAATATTGATGCAATGTTATAGTTGGTGTTTACCAAGATGGAAAAATAGAGTAACTATCGAATAAGCATGAAATAATAATAATTACATCAATATTATAATTTCTTATTCAATAATGTATAATATATATTTATATTATTGAATGGGAAATTATAATACATTGATAAATTGAAATAATATAATATGTTAATATATTAATAATATTGATCATGATATAATATTAATAATATAATATTGATGCAACGTTAGTGTTTACTGGATTACTCTGTTCAAATTCGAATATTCAATACTTGATCTCACTTTTCGATCCTTTGCACGGAAGCACTTAATAGTGTATATTCAATTTCTCGAATTACTTTTTTAAAAACCTTTTCTTCTCAAATTATTAACTTGATAATGGGATGTCGTAAAAAATGAATATTTCATAGCGTACTTACACGTAGCGTAAATCGTCGTTTTCATTGTTCTCCTTTGTCCTCCAGTCTACATATAGATGCACAGACGTGGTAAACGAAGTAAAATGATTGAAACTATATCACTTACGACCGTGAAGGATATAAAACGCGCGCGATCGATCGGGAAACGAGAGAGACGGACCGGGGATGGCGAAATGGCGGGGGAAAAACTGAAGGCGCCGGAGCCCGTGGCGCCATCTGTAGCCGGGAAAGTTGATTCGCGTTGCGTGTTATTCGCCTCCGACCTCCGTGCATCATTTCATCGTAGAATAACCGGCGTGTTTTAAGGAATGCATGGTGGCCTACAACAAAGTTGAGGAAAGGTCACGAAGCGTGGGTTGCGCAATTACTTTTCATCGCGCGAGCGTAATTGCGGGGGATCCGCGTGCTCCGCGTAGGGGGAAAAAAGAAAGAGGAAGAAGGGAAAGATAGAGGCGGAAAATATTCTTTGTACCCGTTTTCGTTCAAGTCGTGTTGAACGCGAACGAGGGTTTCGTGAAGCAAATTCTCAGCCGAAGGCAAAGAGATCCCCTTCAGGGATGGAACTTTTGCCATTTCCGAAAGAAGAGCGAGAAGTAAGAAAAGAATAATGAAACCCTTTGTTGAATTTGATACTTTTTATAATAAACCAATGCTATAAGTGACATGCCATAATGTTTGTGGCTTTTTCTTTGTTGTAAAATTGCTATATTCCACAACTAAAATTCTTTCTCTAAGGTAAAAGAAATAATTAAGAAAGGTTTTTCTACACAAAGAGTTCACAAATATTCATTTCTATAACGACATTTTTCCGAAGAAAGAATGTGGAGACAGATGTGAAGACAGAATAGAAAAAATGTTTCTTTATGAGAGTAGTTCGCTTTTGCAGCTCAGAATTTTCGCAGCTAGAAATTTTCGTTGCTGTAGGAATAGTGCGCGTATTTTTTAATTCAAACTTAGCGTTCTTTAATCGTAAAAAAAACGCAGTATTGCTTAATCAATTCGATAATTCTATTATCGCTTGATAGTATTTATAATATTTGATTATTTCAACACGATAAAGTCCAGTTTTTTACTTATTACTTATAGCGTCTCTGTTTCTGATCGAAAATTGTAGATTAAATCTAGATTCCATTAATAAAACAATATAGAAGAAATATGCAATATTTGTAAAACTAAATTCCGAGATCTTAAAAAAGTTATTTTTAATCTTTAATTAGTATATTAATTAATAATGTACAGACTGCCGCTATTGTTCCATCATTTTCTTAGTTTTATCGCCTACATCCACGTAATAATAATAATAATCTTTAAACAAATAATTAATTAATTTTTGATAGTAAAATTTAAACAAGTGATAGGAAAAATTGGTTTCAAGAATCAAACGCTATTACTTATGCATGAATTAACGCTAAGTGGCATTTAATTAACAATTCTATACAAAATTATGAATCATATGTTTTGATTTTATTTTAAGCCAAATTAAAAAATCTCAAACTCTTCGAAGGTATTATTTATATTTTAAATACTCATCTTATGGTTTCATCCGACAGCTTTTTTAGCTTATTTATCACCGCATCGCAGAGGATAGCTCTATGTAGAGCCAAAACAACTCATAATTTTATAGAATTATTAATTGACTGTCATTTACAAGTAAATCTACCCAAGTGATACATTCCTAATTTTTTTGAATTTTACAGACAGTGTAGAACGATGAAAAATATGTCTCTTAAAGCATATCATTTAGGTCCATAAGTAGTTTACACACACAGCAATTTACACTCTTTCAATTTTCATCCTCCCATCATCCAGTACGACAAAAATACATAAAAAATAAAGTTGAATGAAAGATATACGAGTTTTTCATCGCTGATTATAAACTCGTATATCTTCCATTCAACTTTATTTTTTTATGTATTTTTGTTGTACTGGATGATGGGTTTACTTGTTAGTACTAACAATTAATACTAGTATTACTACAGTTAATACTAGTATTAACTTAATTAACCGCATTTGGCTCTTAAAGCTAATTTTCCCTGTTACTCGTTAAAATAACAATCTTTTTTTAATTATACATATATTATTATATAGATAGTTACTTGAATTTTATGTTCAATGGATAATAAAATTATTAATTATTTAAAAATATTTACTAACATGTAGATCGTTTATTTTTCAATGAAAGTAGTAAATAAAGAGAAATTCAGTCAGTATCGTCAAATAAACTTCATGAAAGGCCGACTGGTTATAGCATCTTCATTGTCATTGAAAAGAATAAACATTGTAAACTCATTCATTTCGTCAAACTATATTCTCTCAAAAAAACGCTCTATGTTAAAATCTCAAAATTTTATATTTTACATCAGTTAAACATCTGTTATATCAATGACAAGAGAGCTCAACAATTTTACAACAAAGAGAAAGCCGCGAGCGATGTACGAAGAGTAATTACTGATCGAGTCCACAATATCACTTCCATCGATGCAAATTTACAGCATCTGATTAATTACCACATAAAGCCGCGGGGAGCAATGGAGATTCGATCCGTCGGACGCGGTTAATTTATCGCCGGGCGAACTGGCATTCTCGGCGGAGAGAAATTTTCGCGCCGAGCAAGAGCGAATTTTGGCCTCACGCGCGCGAAATGTCGCGCGGCACGCATGGCGAAGGAAAGCGGCGTGCATTTAGGCATGCACACACGAGGGAAAATCTCGAGCGAGCGAGCGAGCGAGCGAGCGAGCGTGATCGCCTCGGCTCGTTACAAGCACTGAATTTAATCGGCCGTCAAAGCACAAGCCCGAGATCGACATGCCGTCACGGTCGTCCCTCCAAGGACGTGTCTTGAGAGTCATCTCGTTACGCGTACGTACGTACGTACATACGTACGAATGCGCCCGATGTGCGCCCGCAGCGGTCGAATCGCTGGAACCGGGCAAAACCGCACTTGCGTGTAGCGCAATCGTTTCGACGCACCACGCCGAGGAGGATCGACATTAAATGTCACATTCTAAATAGCGGACCATTACGTAAAGCGAACTCCCGTAAATCGTTTCCTCGATACGGGAGCGAGAAGCGCCGCGCGTATCGTCGCCGTCGGAGACGGCGGGACTTTCCCACGTTGCTCCGTCCGAAGAAAGTCACGAAAATAACCCTAATTCGCCGACATTAGGCCATCGCAGGGGGAAAAAAAGACATTAATCGCGAGGACGAAAGTAGATCCTTTTTTTTTCCTCCTCGACGATTAATCACGGAGCGTAATAACGTGTATCGAAAAATTAGGATATTTAACTGGTTCCCCGGTTTTTTGTAACATTGTAAGCTTCAGTTACTTTCGAAAGGAAAGATTGGAGAGTTTGAGGTCTATCTTCCCGTCTAGAAGGATCCAATTAACTCTAACGACGGTTACAACATGTGGTGGATAAAGTAATTTGTAGCAATTATTCGTAGTATCGTTGTATCATTATTCACACAAAAAGGGAATTTGTTTCCAGGATATGCTTAATCCGCTCATATATAACATTTTCATGCATCTGCGCTTTTTAAATCTCTCGATTTTAAGCATCACTTCGTCGCAGTGATTGACGTTCATTTCTATCAATGCAGATTAACTTTACGGTTACACGTGGTTGATAAAGTAATTTGTAGCAATTACTCGTAGTATTGTTATTCACACAAAAAGGAAATTTGTTTCCGGAACATACTACATTTTCATATCTCTTGATCTTTAAGCATCAATTTTTTTCAATGACTAATGTTCATTTCTATCACTGCAGATTAATTTTATTCCTGACTTAACTTGCTCTTCACTTCTTTCTAATAAAACTAGAAAAGGATGAAAAGTGAGTTAAACCGAGATTAAAGCTAATTTACATTAGACACGTAAGTGATGATCCGTACAAAAAATCATAAAATGAATCCTCAAGGGAGAAAAAAAAAGCGGAGCTGGCAATTTGAAAAGTGCACGAGTGCCTAGGTGTCATAGATACACTGGAAAAAAAAAAGTTAAAAGAGGGATAACACGAAGAAAGGAGTGGGAAAGAGAGGAGAGGGGTAAACCGACTGAGGCCCCTCCCTCGTATCCCCACCGCACGGAAGAAGGATTATACGGACCCAGCGAAGCCTCCCCACCAGTTAGCCCCGACAGGATCCACAACCCACCTGTACCACTCGGTTAGACCGTGCACGCTTCTCCGCTGATCCGACGCACAGTATGCCCATAAGGCCCATTCGAGGTATACTTACGAGAGCGCGCGCGCGAGAGAGCGAGCCGTGGACGGCGAGCCGAGCGAGCGGAGGACCCGACCGGGGCAACCGAAGTGGGACCGCAGAAAATAAACGTGCACCGAGGTGGGGGCCGATTCAAGAATCGATGTGGACACCCTCGCCTACCAAAGTCATTCACCTAACGGTCATCGGCGCGTCAAGAGTCCTCGTCTTCTTCCGTTATCCGGTCTCGCCAATCGCGGGGACGAGCGCGAACGTCGTCGGCTCGGTGCCTGGGTACCTGTCGCGCGGTTCGGGACCGCACGGTCACTCGGGACACGGACATTTCGGCTAATTTCAACTCTCTGAACATTCCGGGGACTACGAGATTACCGGGAAGTGGTGGATTCTCTGCGAAACTCAATTTCGAGAATCAGGTAGTGCGCCCGGCGGAGTTGTCGAGTTGATTGACCAGGAGAGACTATTGTTCCAAGAGCCTGCAACATTAAGTCCAGTGAAGATATAGTCCAAAGTGTGTAACCGATCGGTTTTGTGAAGTCTTCGCTTCTATCCGCCGGCTCCGGAGTGTCCGACGTTTTGTAAAATGACGACGAGTGCCTCGGGAGACGTGGCCCGGAAAACTAGTTAGGATACCGTGGAGTGCTCCGTCTCTGAAGCTGAGTCGCTGCCGTTCGTATCTGCGCAACGTTAACTCATCGTAACAAAAGTACGTACATACACACTTGGTGACAGTCCGACCATCAGATTAAGAACCTGTGCGCCGGGAAAGATCTATCCGAAGCTGGGAATGACATCTCTTTCAAGTCATTCTTCAGAAACGTCAGTTTACGTCACGGAAAGGTAGAAGACGTTCGTTCAAAGCGGACGGCCGTTTCAGCGTGTCCAGTTAACTTTCGACATTATACATCGGAGTGCAACGATTTCCTAGAGACGCGCTCGCGTTCGACGCAGTCTTAATGACACCGGGACCGTGTAATTCCCGCGTGCGCGCGGGCAAACGGACGGTGCGCGATCGAGCACGCGAGAGCGATGAGAATCCGCCGGGGAATCGGTTCGTCGCGGATTAGGCACCGCGATGGGTTTTCGGTCGCGGCTCGTCAGGCCTGATGGACGATTCGCCGAGCCCGTTCCGTCTTGCGGCGAGCCGTGGAATTTATTCGCGGCATCGCGCCGCGACGAATCGTCCGCGCGCGATTCGATCGACCGGGCCGGGTTACGACAATAGAATCGGAAATAGCGCGCTGCGTGTTGCGTCGCGACGCGACGCGACGCGAAGGCCGATCGGCGGAACGCGCGCCGCGGAACGGCGCGTTTCGTTTCGCAAGGGCGGAAGTCGCTCTTTGCAAACTGGAGCCGTCGTCGGGATGAGGTTGCGCGACGAGGACGCCGGAATCGCACGCGGGGATCGATCGATCGCCGCGTCGATAAACGCGGTCTGGTCCAGATCGTCGGTTAATTCGGGCGAATAGAGATGCGCGATCGATCTCTCTCAAGTCGCCGTCGGCCGCCGCTTCGATCCGCACAACGCTCCGATATCGAATAAATCTTTTGGTTTATCAAAAAGAAAAGAGAAAGCTACGTTTGATCGTTAAGAATTGCAATGTGTGCAGTTTCCAGTACACGTCAATTAAAAGTAGATCGTAAAAAGTGGACATAAAAAAAAACCTTTGTCGAATCTATCCTTTCTTACGAAATTTCTCCACATTTAGAACACAGAGAATACAAAGAAATGGCAAAACTTTTTACAAAGAAATGGCAAAACTTTTTACAAAAAAATGGCGAAGGTCTTTTTACGAGAAAAAGTGGTACAGCGAAAGTATTTTTTCCCGGAGAAAATGCGTCTACCCGATCGCATACCTTTTCTTTCCCCTTTCAAAAAAAAGAACGGTTTCTTTTTCCTAAAAAAAAAAAATAGGGTTTGATATACAAGGACATCTGTCTCGAAGCCGTAAGAGTTAAATGCCATTTAACACCGCTAGCTATTGTTGTGTACCGTTTAGAAAGATCTTTATATTTTTCCGATTTGTAATATTTTTAACCGTTCCTTTAACCTGTCCGTTTCTTCGTCCGTATCAAAGTTCCGACATAAAAAAAAAAATGATCACGAATGAGTGCGTTTGTCATTTTTTTTTTCCTTTTAGAAAAATGTAGGTAATTAGATTTATTAAATTCGAGAAGGTAAAAATGGGTTAATGAACCGAGCAAAATGTGCGATACATATTATAAAAAATTTGAATAACAAATATGTGATAAATATGTTTCGATTTAATCGAAATCTAATCTGAAACAAGATAAATCATAATTAATGCGTAAATGACGAAATGATTACAAGTAAGACATTAAAGATATCAAGTAAAAAAGTATAATTCTAATTAACTTATTGTCTATTTATTAATATATGCGAACAAAAAATCAAATTTGCATTTTATATACTTTTTGATTTAATATTTTTACCGTCTCATATGTAACTGTTCTATTATTTGCACTGAAGATGACATTTCGAGTCGAAAGTTTTTATTTCAACTTTTTATATACCTAGCGCAAATATATTGCTTGATTTATTAACCCTTTTTTATCTATTTGTTTTTAAATTATTGAAGCTTTAATTGTCATTATTTTTTATCACGTGCATTTTTTCACTTTAGCCAAATCCAAGGAACGAAATCGGAGTATTAACGATAATGCGAAGGCAGTTTCTTTTTTTTTTACGATTATGTTTTTTTTTGTCCCTTTCGAGTAGTTGCCTCATACCTCTGGAATTCCCTGAAATTGTGTAGTCTACTTCTGTCTTCTTCCGTAATGCTGAAGTATCGACACTACAACCTTCACCGCGAGATGCAGAGCATATAGACTGGCTGATTACAGTTTTACTTCTTTTTCGGCGCGCATTCTTGCGCGCGGCTCTATTGTCACACGCCGCGAGATTACAGTCGTAATAATTGTTGTGATCGTGAAATTCCCCGGTTACTCAATTTATTAAGGTTCACTGCGCTTCAATGTTTAGCTTAGCGTGAAAACGTAGAATTACGTTATGTAATATTATTTCTACTTAAGCAGTTTTTGCCTCATTATTGCGTGTCTGCTCTTTGGCAACCTAATTAAATTACCATTACGATTAAATTTAGATTAAAGAGTGCGACCAAACTCCTTTTCTCGTACTTTGAATTTTCTAACAAATAACACACCGAATTGAAGCTAGAACAAGTAGATTAAGAATATAAAATCGCAGTATTATTCTCTCAGTCATTTTGGAAGTAAACGATTCAAAAAGTTGCAATTTTATTAAGATCGCAATCTTTCGGCTTATTGAGACTTATATTCTATCACGAAATTCAAACTACGAAAAAGGCTAAATTTGGCCGCACTCTTTTCAAACGATGTTCCGCGTAAAAGAAATTTCACATTAAAGTTAAAAGTGCACTCTACTCCTCAACGGGAAAGTTCTCTTTTTCGCGATGAAAGATACAGCGGGTGAAGAAGGTCCAGCGTGGAAAAGGGAGAAGAAACGCGGCGCGATTCGCAGAAATTATGACGACCGATCGCTTTTATAAGCATCCGATCGACAAATCTCGCAGCTATCGTCGATACGCTCGCCGAGACTCGCGGAGACTTCGCGCGGGAGGACGTTATGATTCTCACGGCTCGCCGGGGCCTGTTTGGCACAACAATTGCACGGAATCCGCAAGGTCAAGCCTCGTGGCGGTCCCCGGCCGATCTCGGCGATGATCATTGCCGCATGCGATAATGCGCATCGAGGCTCTTGTCGCCGTGTAGTCGAGAAACGTGCGCTTATTGTAGAGTGTCTCTCTTTACGGTCGCAAAATGCGGACCGCCGTCGTAGTTCGGCACGCGATCGAAGATGGTTCACGGATAGTTGACGTTGCCAGAAATCGGATTTGCATTCTCATGCGTTGCGACGCGACTCGCAGCGCCTCGATTGACGTAGAGAGGAAAAAGAAGACGGGAGTCGAATTTCCTCAGAGGGAAATTTGCCGCGAGACAACGTAAGATCCGTCCCGGAAATTGAAGAGAGGAGCACACGACAATAGACTCGCAATCTTCAATTCCGCGCGCGGAGCCGCGCGGGCTATTACGATTACCGAGCCGTGAATCAGCTATTTACATGCGACGGCCGGGGGATCCGGCGTAACGAGTGTGCAGCGGCCACTTATCGTCCGCGGACGTAATTGTAAAATTCCCGATTACACCGAATAATTCTCGCGAAGCGAGATAGGTAGATAGCTTTTAT
The DNA here is from genome assembly GCA_011636635.1 of Tetramorium simillimum. Lineage (NCBI taxonomy): Eukaryota > Metazoa > Arthropoda > Insecta > Hymenoptera > Formicidae > Tetramorium > Tetramorium simillimum. The sequence goes on from VBVQ01003554.1 coordinate 12,672, forward strand.
TAATCGCCTGGGTAAAACCAGAACGTCGTCCATGGGTATCGCGATACAAAAGGAATTCCTACCATCATTTCCTCGTCTATTTTCGTCGATTCTTTTCAATCTTCGAGTCTTTAAATATTTCCAGTAAAGACTACTATTAGTTCTGTGTAAATGCGCTTGATAGTCACGTGTCATTATGTTAAAAATTATTTTTCAATTAGCTTTTATTAATCGCCTGGGTAAAACCAGAACGTTTCTACCGCGAATTTCTACCGCGAATGATTTCCTCGTCTATTTTCCATCTTCAAATCTTTAAGTATCTCTAATAAAAATCAAATTTAGTTCTATGTAAATACATTTTAAAATTGAAATTATTTTGAAATTGTGTTATATTTAGAAAATTATAAATAAATAATACTTATTATAAAGTAAATAAATACATCATAAAAGAAAAAAATACGAGAATCTATAATTGATTAATTACAATTTAATATTTTAATCGTCATAATATGCGTGATTATTTATATCTGATGATTTTTTTTTCCATTTCTACGCGGAATCTAATCCGTTAACCTCATTTGATTTTATCTGACGACATTGTGTTGTATTCTGTTGCGACACCTCGGCACGACAACAATATCATTTAAACATCGCAATTGCATCGGCACGGAACGCACTGCCGTGCATAGGAATCACCAAGTGAGACTTACCTCTTACCGGATGCACACCTCTAATCAACGCAGGTTGCCATTGAGCAGGCGCTGTCGGATCATATCTGTTCACCATCCGGCGAATATCATCCAGTCCTTGTCTGCGAGAAATTCGAGCAATTAGACTTGCAAAATGCGAAGCGTCGAGACTGTCGCTAATAAGATTACTAGATTGTAGGGACAGAAATTACAATGCCTTTTAACTACTTGATGATTAGCTAATACTAATGAGAATGTTTATTTTGTCTCATTTCTCGGTTCATCTTGTCAAAGGCGAGACGGCAAGTCAAAACGGCGCTCCAAGTTAGTCAGAATCCGGGCACTCCCCTACTAATATTAAATTCGAATTAATATAAATTTTCATTATCGCCCTACGGAATAATCCTACTGCAGTTGAGAAACGCTCGGCGATGTCGTTGGCTCCTGTCGAGCCGTCGAGCGTCAGCGAGCAAGCCGCGACACGGATACCGCCGGTTTTTTGACAACGTTAGAAAAATCTCGTAAACCGTGGCGACAGCCGCGATCACGTAAGAGGAGATATTTGCGCCCTGAACTCGAAACGGCTCAAAATAAATCATCGAGCGTGAAATAGATCAGACGGAGATTTGCCACCGCGAAATCCCGGCCACGCCGCGTAATCGCCGTGCGGCGCAACGGAAGTGTACGTGCAGATGCGGGTAAAACGCAGAAGAAGAAGAAGAAGAAAAAAAAAACACACAAACACGGAATTGCAAGCCGCGCGCAGGTATGTGCCGCGGCGGCCGGGAACGGCGGCATCCGCAAATGATAAGTGTCAACGACTGTTGGGTGTAGGTCAGGAGAGACTCCGTTGATCAAACAACGTCGATGTCTTTTCCATTAGTTGAAATTTACTTTCCCATTTAGCGACAGTCCGTCACGTATGAAAGTCGCTGGAGGTAGGTACGGTCGTGCCCTCGGACCGCGGCAGGCATCCAGGTCACCGCCACTGTCCCATATTCCCGTTCGCCGGGAGAGCGTTTTCGGTAAAGGGAAAAATTCTCGACGGGACGTCGGAAGACACGTGTTGCGGAGGAACGGACGGAAGAAAAGGGGGAAACAATCGTGAAAAATGAAAAAGGCGGTGGAGACCGCCGGAGAGAAACGTCGGGCGGGGGTCCAACCCGTCCGTTTCCGATCCGCGGGATCGTTCCGCTACGCAAATGCAGCGTTGTGCAAGGGATCACGGCGTGAAATAAGAGCGACGAGGTGTGAAAACGAGACCGCGGAGCCACGGTCCGTTTTCTGGACGATCGGCCAAAGAAGGCGAAAGGAGTCGGCGAGGAACTTGAAAGGAACGGCCGCGCTCGCGCGCGCGAGAGAGAGAGAGAGAAAAAAAGCAAGCGCGCAAGAGTTTTCCGCTCGTTGAACGTAACACGCACCGCTTTGCCACGATTCAGCGATTCGCGCTCGCGCCGCGCCGCAAAGCGGCGGCGCATTATGCAACGCGCCTCTTCTCTTACCCAATCGCGCGCGCGATCGGTGTAGGCGCGCACGATAAAGATTGCATCGTCGGACTTGTCAAAGATACCGGCGCGTCCGATCTACTTTTCGCTTCCGTCGCGTAGGAAGCGGCTCACGCGCCCGGGAAGAAGCGTCGCGCGATCGTTTTGCGCGGTGACGCAAGCGTGCAATAATTTCGATACGTCCGACGGTCCGTTGGTTTTCTAGTGTTTCCCAACGGCGACGTTTTCTCACAGTAACTCGTGGAGTCGTTCGGAAAACATTTGATATGAGAACGGCGATGTGAGAGCGAGCGGTATGCCTAGAAGAAATATTAAACGATTAGATAAAGCGCAAGGCAAAGATTGCATGAAAACACTTCCACAATCTCTTGAAAGCATTTCCATTTTCTCTTGTCACCTTAACTTTTAAAATCGCGAAGACGATATATTGGTAGAATTAATTCAATTGTTAAACAATTAATTTTACATTATACAATTAATTCATAATTTTGATTACACATACGCATTCTATATTTCAAATCTGCGTAGCCAAATTGAAGGGATGAATTCAGTATGTCAAAACAAAAAAACTTTTCTATTTGGCACTTTGATCAAATTTAAAAAAATAGTGCTTTCCCAAATAAAAGTATAATAAAAATGGAGTATTGCTATTTTTAAGTTTTCAAATCAAATTTAAATCTGGTTCACCCTGTTATTGGTGAGAAATATTTGACATCCTTTAAGAGAACTAATTTCTACATCTATTTTGAAAAATTCTGGAAAGAAGAACTACAACATTTTGTGTTGAAGATAGCGATTATAATTTGTGTTAATAACAATCAGACTTTACCACCTATGAGCTAATGCAGAGAGAATAGACAAATTGTTAGATAGTTTAGAATGATATTATCTGAATGATGAGATTTTTCTGAATATCTTAACAGAACATCTAAATGTAATTACAGAAATAATACTCTCACATTGCGAAATGCAAAGCAATTCATTTGTACATACATACACAGCCAGTTTGTCAATGCATCCAGAAATCAATTGTTTTCTATTGCAGATGAACCAACAGTGCAAGGTGTGCGGCGAGCCAGCGGCCGGCTTCCACTTCGGTGCATTCACCTGCGAGGGTTGCAAGGTGAGTCTTCTCGTTTAATTTTCCATCTTTCTCTTTTCTACAATTGCGCATAATTGCGCTGCGTAAAAATGAATTAAAAATTGATCAACGGAGAGATTGTATTTTACATGAATTCTCTTAATCTTTATTTAAATTTAAGCTCGTATCTCGTTATGAAAAGCGACAATGTGAAAAGCTTTTTACCATCTTGCCTAAAATTGCTACGTTCTAAAGTAAAAGTACCAATGCCTGGACATTCTAATTATTTCAATCTTTAAATACGAATATTTAAACTTCTAACATAGGATATATGTACATATTAGATGTATGTACATATATTCATGGTTAAAAGTTTAAATATTTAAAGACCAAAATAACAATGTCCAACTTTAAATACTGCTGCTTATCAATTCTTTTTGGGTATAGTCTAGTGCAGACACAAATCCATGCGAATTAACCATGTAGTCATAAGTGGTCGTACTATATTTATTACTTTTACTAAAAAATGCCGCCACAAATCAAGATTAATTATTTCGTTACTTTTATTGGAGGATTTCTAGAGAACTATAGAACCATAGTTTACGTCCAAAAAGAACTCAATTGATGAGCAACAGTGTATATACAGGGTGTCCCAGACCTAACGCACCTGCTAATGGTAGATTCTTGAAGTCATTTAGAGATGAAAATCCTAATATCAAAATGTTGAGGCTACAATAGTTTTTAAATGGGAAATGTTTAAAGATAGCTAAAGATAGCAAATGTTAAAAATTCGCACGCTCAGCGTCTATTACATAGTGAAAGTATCCCTGGATATTAATATTTAAATATTAATATTTTGCGCTTTTAAAATTTATCTATTTATTACTTTTCGTATTTAATTCAATTGCTGTGTATGCTGATAATATTAATAACGGCAACAATTATTTTACCGAATATTAATCTTAAAACGTAGCGAGCTGTCAAATCTGTTACATGAAGTAGTACGTCACAAGTAAATAATGAATTTGAATAATGATTCTAGGGGTACCTTCATTGTGTAACAGACCTGAAAGCGCAAATTTCTAACAATCAGAGTTATCGAATTAGCTATCTTTAAACGCTTCCCATTTAAAAATTATTGCAGTCTCAACATTTTGATATTAGGATTCTCGTCTCTAAATGACTTCAAGAATCTGCCATTAGCAGATGGTGCACCTGCTGATGTTAGGTCTGGGACACCTTGTATATATACGCGGCGTCAGACCGCCTAGCCTAGAAATATGAAGCTGGCCACATATTAGAGGGTTCGGTTGCGACAAATCGGAAGAATTATATAAAAAATTCACGCTTTTGATTGGTTCTCGCAACAGATCTCCTGATACATGGCCAACTTCGTATGGCTAAGTATTTCTGACGTATCATGTATAGATACATATCCGAATACTTTTGCCTTACATTCTTAATACCTAAGTAATTATTACTGCACATTATCAAGAATGGAAAGTGTATACAAGTTGAACGGAGCAAAAGTGATGACATAAGCTCGGATACGAACTTGTATCTTGTACTTGGCGTTACACGCTCGAGATATCGCAAGGGGAGACTCGCGGTTCCGGGGGAATTGCTCCGCCGCGAGGCAGGCGGACGTGAAGGAAATCGGTCTCACACCGTCTCGAAAAAGCGCGTCCGCGATCGAGAGGAAAGAACCTCGCTCCTGATCCATCGCTCTAATAGCCAAGTTTTCCTCGTCGGCTCGCTCGCTCGCTCGCTCGCGCTCTTTCTCGGCCGCGGCGACGAGCGGAGCACCGCGCCGCCGCGCGCCGGGGCGACGCTCTTTCCCGCGGTTTCGCAAAGGGCCCCAACGGGCAGCGAGCGATCGCTTTCACGAGCCGCTCCGTGGCCGAGGTTAAACGTTCGGTCAGGCATGCGTGTCAACCGTGTGGTCCGGCGTGGTCCGAAAGCAGCCGCGAGTGCACGCGCCCGCGATTCCAGTTGGAACGCAACAAACCGATTTCCGCGCGCCGCATCGGCGTTGAAAAAGCCGCGCGGAGCTCGCTCGCTCCGAAGCGTGAAGCAGCGCTCGAGGAGCGAGAAAAACGGGGACGGCGTGGCGCGGGGAGAGGGGGGTCGCGCGGGATCGCGCGCGCGCGCGGAGGAGGGAGAGCTGACATGCTACGATGGGCCTGAAAACGAAAATAACGAAACGAAACAATGTCGTGCTGACGTAACCGTGAACTAGGGCGGAAACAATTGTGGCGGACAAGTGCGAAGCGCCGGAAGCGGCG
>VBVQ01003555.1:0-18204 GCA_011636635.1 Tetramorium simillimum
ACTTTTAACCATACGTATCTTAAAAACTGTCCATTTTTGGACTTCGTGCTCATTATGACTTTTGATTAGCATGGTAAAAACTAATTTTTCTGAAAGTTTCAGATGATTCGACCGAAATTCAATTTCCATAAGATTGTGTGCGGAGTCCTAAACCTTTATGAAAATTGAATTTTGGTCGAATCATCTGAAACTTTCAGAAAAGTTAGTTCTTACCATGCTAATCAAAAGTTATAATCGGCACGAAGTCCAAAAATGGACAGTTTTTGAGATACGTATGGTTAAAAGTCGGAAAATGGCCATTTTTCCGACATTTCACCATACGTATCTCAAAAACTGTCCATTTTTTGGCTTTGTGCCTGTGGACACTTTTTATCAGAAAGATGTAAACTTCATTTTAGTGAAGTTACAGCCAATTTGACAGAAACCTTTTTTCCATATGTTTTGTGCGAGGTCCTTTTGCATTCGGGGTTTTTTGGAGCACTAATTACGAATCCGTTCTCGAATTTTCAAAATTCAAAATGGTGGATCCAATATGGCGAACATAAAATTCAGAATTCAACAAATTTCCATGAAACTTTGCATCTAGGGGTTTTTTGAACAGAAAATGTAAAAAAAATTAAAAACAAATAAAGAAAATAAAAAATAGAACTGGAAGCTTACCACGTTTTCGTCGTCAGTTTTGGGTACTGCCAAGGGCGAAACTAATAATTATAACTAATAATATTGCATTTTATGTCCGCCATGTTGAATCCGCCATTTTGAATTTTGAAAATTCGAGAACGGATTCGTAATCAGCGACCAAAAAAAAACCCCTGGATGCAACGTTTCACGGATATTGGTTGAATTTTGGATTTTACAGCCGCCAGATTGGATCCGCCATTTTGAATTTTAAAAATTTGAGAACAGATTCGTAATCAGTGCCCCAAAAAACCATCTGCGAGCCAGGGGTCCAGTCAGGTTCAAAACCTGACGGTATTTACTTTTTTTATTTTAATATTTTTTAACAGAATAAAGTACAAGACAGTAACGAGCAATTGAGAATGTTTTAAATTAAAATATATTTATATAATTTACTATAATACGACAATAAACCAATATATTTTCGGACTACACGGAGTCTTCTTCAGTTACTAAACAGTCATTCATCAAACATAAAAAATTTAAATTAAATAAATAAGGACCACAATATACTCTACGTACGTACACGGTATCACGATATATAATTAATTGTAAGTAATTTCGTCTGATTGTGAGCCAGTCATATTTACAAATTCTAGATATAATAAATTAAAGGAAATAATTTAATCTAGTACACATATTTTTATAGATATAATAAAATAAAAGAAATAATTTCCTTTAATTTATTATATCAATAGAATACGCTATATGGCTTTAGGTCGATAGCGACCCTCTCTTGCTATATAAACTACATTACCGACTATTATAAAAAAACCTTTTTTTACAAGGCGCATTGTACGAAAAGCTTGAACTCAGAACAACTTTTTTTTTTTAATGTAGATTCATCATGCCAAAGCGCATCAAAATCGGCGGGGGGGGGGGGTACAACCACGACCTCCCCTTGATATTACAAACTTTTCCAAAGTAAATGCTATTCAAACATCTCCGTGAAGATTTGATTGCAAATAAATACTACGTAAAGTTCACAATTATCAATTGACTAGTCACTTGATGACCAATTTTTACAGAATCAGCACTAAATGAACCTTCACAGCACAACTGCGTTACCATGGCTGCATTCCTATTCACTGCCAGTACTGAAAAGTAATAGTTTACATGATAGGTTACATCAAGTGATAAGCTACGTCACGTATACTGACCGGCAGGAATGGTGTCCCTCGGCGGATGGTATGGGTGTGTGACAGCCAAACGCGGCGAACGCACACATCGAAGCGCGTACATACGGTGTCTCTAGACGCGCGAATCGAGGAGCGAAGGGAAAAAGTAGTGGGGGGCCGTCCGATGTTGTATCTTTATCGCAAGATGAACAATCGAGAGAGAAAGCAACGCAAGACGTGCTCGCGACTAGCGGTGTCCCTACGGCTGTCTCACCCTCGCCACTTGAATGCAGGGCGAGCAGATGAGAGAGCTATAGAGATACCGCGATGTCTATACGTGTCTCGTTCCTTCAAATACCTCTCGCGCTTTTTTCATTAAGAAACACGCCGCGTGCATCGCGCGAGCATCGCGCGAGCACATTTATTAATATTATATATTGTCTAATATAATAAAATGTAATGATTTTAATTTGATGAAAAACACAAATTCTTATAAAAATGTTTAATTATGCCACACAGCAGAAATGCATGGTCATCCTAATTATGATTGCGAAATAATTCTTTTAGTATTGTACTCTAAAAAATTGTTGTGTATAATTACAACTATCATTGTAAGTCATTTTGAGATTTATTAGAATAGTTGCAAATTTTTATACGTAAATTTGCAGTATAAAAATAAAATTAATTTCTTGTGTTGTAAGTAAACAGATTGCTGAATTAAATTTACAGTACATATAGGAGGAATAATGATACTTTTTGTAATTGTATTATTACAAATTCAAATTTTAAACTTACAACGTACAAATTTATAAAATATTTAATTATAATTTTTATCATATTTACTAATACTTTACCGCAAAATTCAGGTCCTCTCTCGTCTTAATTCATAGCTAATGCTACGTCTATTTATTCTATCTATGTCTATGAGTTTTATTGTTTATAATTCCTTATATTTTTACTTTATTTTTGTTAGATAATTAAGATAATTAGGAAATTGAGAAAATTAAAATAATTTTTAAGATTATGAATGAAACAGTTCTGTAATACAATAATAATTTTATTTAAATTTAAATATAATTACTTAGCTATTAATTTTTCAAATATTATATTCAGATTATATTATCATGATATTATTAGAATATTTATACTCATATACACGGTGTCCCATTTTTAAAAACGCACCTCGATAATTTTTCAACGAAACATTTTCAGCAAAAATGTTTCGGACAAAAGTGTTTTGATTCGAAGGGGGACATAAGGTGATGCTATTGATTTGACCTTGAATACATTTTTCGATGACTTTACCTTAATATTTATAGACATAAAATAATACAAGGGATTCATTAATGTAAGAAAGCACGAAGAATTAGGTTAATTAGGTTAATTAGGTAAAAATTTTATTGCATTTTTTTGTAAATGCATTGGTGAATTTTGCAAAATTCCATGTCTAAATAGTAATACTATTAATCAATTCCTTTCAAAATTCTAAAAGTATTAAGGTGAAATCATCAAAAAATGAATACTTTAAGAAATATTTCATATTTTATATTAAAAAGTGTCATGACAAAATTTAAAATATCTCAAAAAGTACTTAACGAAAAAATACTTAAGTATAGTGTTTTGGAAAGCTCTCAAGATGAGTTACAAGAATATGTGATAAAAAATAGGGTGTTCCACTTAAAAAATTAAAGATGATTTTCACGTGACCTTCAACTAACTATTCAAGGTCAAATTAATGTCACCATCTTATGTCCTCCTTGAAACCATACAACTCTTGTCTGAAACATTTTTGCTAAAAATGCTTCGTTGAGGAATTATCGAGGTGCGTTTTTTAGAATGGGACACTGTATAAACATTAGTAAATAAAAATTAATTATAAAATAAAAAATAAAAAATTATCTGTATAAAAATATCTTATAAAAACATAAAAAACTTAATATTCCGATATTATTTTTTTCGTAATGTTTTTAAATATAATATTATTTAATTTAAAAAATTTTAGAAATTAAATTTTTACAAATAAATTCTGTACTTTCTCTAAGTAATATTTTCGTTATTAACCCGTTGAGGTCACACCTCCAAAAAAGTGTATAACGGTCACACGGGGTCCATTGGACCCGCATGTAGAAAAAACCAGTTGCCGTATTTATTTTGAAGTTTGAAATGATAAATTATGACAAGAAATAAATTGAATAAATTTGTTTTTGTTTTTTACGTTTAGATACGTAATCATAAACTTAGCGTGGGGTCCTTTGGACTTCTTGTGACCATAGACATAGTATACTAGACTGCGCGTTTCCTATCTTTCCCATTGTGAAAGCATGTACCCAAAATAGAAAGAAATAGGTGCTTTTGAAGCCCCATGCTGTCTTCGTCTGATGATGTGGTGGGGGAAAGGCAAGCAGTTGTTTGATTGGTGAAATAGGAGAGTGATGGGGATTGAAGCGAGAGAAGGGGAAAGAGCAATATGAATGTAGGGGCAATTTTCAGCGTGAATTTTGAAAGAAAGACAAGGACAGGTTGAGTCTACAAAACATGTTGTCTCTTTTTATTTTGGGTACATTTCCTGTACGGAACGCGCAGTCTAGTATACTATGTCTATGTCTCTAATATTATTCTATAAGAATATTTCTGTATTGTTATATGATTTAACAGTACAGAAATGTTTCATGTCTTTATTTTTTAGCCAAATGCTATTTGTAAAGGAACGTAACAAATTGGTTACCAAAATGTATACGTATCTTTATCAGAAAAATTAATAAATACATTTAACATTTTTTTAAATTAAAAATATAGATATTAATTGTAATAACTATATAGTTGCAATAAATACATGATCAAAGTGCGAATTATTTATGACCTTTAAAAATAAAGAAATAAGATAATAAGACTAGAGAAAAGCTGATAAAATGCTCGTGTAAAATTGGTAATAACAAATGCCATTATTCTTATTAAAATAAAGCTATGAAATGATGTAATATGTATGTAATATAAATATATAAATATAATTCACTAAATAATTTTTTTATAAACATGATTCTCCCACATATTTAATTGCAATGCTACAAATTAAAAAATAAATCTTGAATTGAAGAAAAGAATGATTGAAAGTGCAACATACATATTTTAACTATTTGCATTTCAAAGATATAAATGTTTCAAAATTCCTTCATTAATCAAGTAAGATGTATTTTTATCAATGGTACACTGTGCACACAGATAATATTTTCATAAAATTTTATGTATCTTGAATTATAAAGAGCCTACTTACGTTAATTAGTCTTTCTAAAAAAGTTTTATATCATTTAAAAAAAAAACAAATATTTTATCCGTCTTTATAAGTTATGTGTAAATTCAATAATTTTTTTTTCTCTTTAAAATCTATTATTAAATAACATTACTATGATACACAAATTTATCTATCGATATATTATATCGAATTAAAGCTAATTCTTATTTTCTGCACAAAACACAATACTGACTAAATTAGCTGATTTCTACTTTTAACTAAATTTCCCTATTGTTATGATGATAAATTGTTTATAAGTTATCATTTTCTTTCAAGAAAATACAAACAAAGTGCAAGTATTTCTTAACGACAAATATAAAAATATCTATTTGTGTATAAATAGGCTCTATATAATCTTTAGATTAACGTCGAGTGTGTAGGGAAATGTGGATAGGTTACCTGCGTATCTGAAGGAGCTGTAGCCTCTCCACCCACAGATGTTAAATTAGGCGTATATGCGACTCCGCGAAGTGCCTGTCCAGGTGTTACAGACCTAGCAATCCCAGTCGCTAAAGAAAAAAAAATTATGTTCATCATTTAAAACTGTTATGCAATTCAATTTGAAACTGACTAAATTATATACATATATATAAATAATAAATTATATGTAAATAAAATATATGTAATTTATATTTTATCAAAGATTTAAATAGAAGGATTCAAAATATATATTTTGATCTATTTATATTACTATTTAAAATATAACTTATTAAATTTTATATGTATATATTGTTTGTTATATATTGAGATATCTAAAAAAAAATCTTACTTGGACCACTGACAGGAACACTAGACACTGTCGCAGTAGGTTGAACAACTTTACTGCTAACCATAGGTGTTCCTGTACCCAAGACTGCCCCTTTCACTGTAAAAAAAATAAAAAATTATAAGAGATTTTTTTATAATATCAAATGGTGATCTTATAAGTATCTTGTAAACGAGCCCTTTCATTATTCATACCATTTAACAAGATCTTCTTTGATATGCGTAATTTCTATTTTTATAACTTTATAATAACATACTTGTTTGTGGAGCACTAGCCGGCCTGAGTGTCGGCATGGCGACCAAGTTCGCTGGTTTTGCGGGTGGCGGTGGTGGAGTTACACCAACTCCCCTGGCAGGACCGCGAGCCTGCGACTCCTTCCATGTGTCCATTTCGACTCGTAATTTTTCCAATTCTGTTTCGAAATCCTTGGCCCGCTTTTCCTCTTTCACAAGAGCTTGCCGATACTGCTGCCTCTCCATATCAAATTGCGCTAATTGCTTCTCTAATTCCGCTTCCATCTGCAGTGACTTTTTACTCTCTTCCTCGAGGCCCTCAGCCATCGAGTCTATTCTCACTTTCTCTTCACTGAGTATTTGAGCCAAATCCTCAGATCGTTTCCTTTCCTCAATGTACTTCATAATAATCTTTTTTCGTTCCGCTAAAAGAAGCAGTACTATCTGCTTTTGTCGATTCTTTTCTTCCTCGAGATGATCGGTGGCTTTCTTTAATTCCATTTCTAATCTCTTTTTTTCTTGTTTCTCTAATTCTAATTCTTTTTTTAATCTTGTTCGTTCTTTCTCAAGACCATAGGTGATATCGTCACCTTGAGCGGTATCATGTTCGTGTTTCCGCTTCTCTTCCTCCAATTCTTTAATTACCTAAATATATTCATAATGAGACAATAATAATTATAACATGAACCAATGTTACTTTCTATAATATTACATTGCAATATTGTTGTATATCGCATTGTTAGTACAATACGTAATAATACATAGTTAGTATAATACGTAATAATACGTAATAATACGTAAAAATAAGATACATACCGCTCTGTGCCTGATTTCAGCATCTCTAAGGACTTTAGTCATCCTACATTGCGCCTTTCTTTGTTGCGTCACTAGTGCTTCTAGACTAGCGACTTGTTGATCAATTTGATTTCCTTCAACACCAATAACACCACCTACTATCGCAACGTCGCGAGCTAATGCCGCGTATGGATCTGCAGTACTACTAAGATACCGGGAACTTAGAAGATGTTTCATTTTTTCTGACTGAAAGAAAAAACGATAATTATATAACAAGCCAAACGACGACGTTATGCGACATAGTCTGGAAGTTAAAAGATAATTAAAGAGCTTGGAAGGTTTCTATATATATACACGTTATTAGGAGAAATATTCTTAAAATTTAACAATTTTTTACATAAATTCTATTTTTTATATAATTTAAAAATGATACGGTAAGATAAGTTTTGAAACAAAAATATATTAATCTCACTGTGTATGTTTTACAGTTATTGGGTGCTTTCCAGCAATGGCATTGTGTAACACAGTAAATCATTTCATCTCTCTTTAACATTCAGCAAACAACAAGGATGAAATGATACACTGTGTTACATAGTGTCATCTGTGTATGTTGCTGGAAAGCATCTCTAATTTAATAATTTCAAACACTACTCTGTCCAAGCTGAAAAATTTGCTATAGTTGTAAAAGTATATAAGAAGCTCTTAAAAATCTTTTAAGAACAATTATATTATTCTGATTACTTTTAATGCCGCTATCACTATGTCTCTCGCTTGGAGTTCTCCTTCCAGGTATCCCAGTAACTTCAGCAAATCGGTTTTGCTCAGCTCCATCTTTGGATTACGCTACAAATATGCACAGAGCGACGGTTAAACATTCCCAAACTTATGTTAAATACAACTATTGCAGCTTATCATACGCTCGCAACTCATTTGACTCCAAGAGGCAGCGCACTAGAGAGACTGTACCTTTAGAGTATTGGAGGAGCTCTTGTCCAGTGGTTCGATATTGTTGGCCTGCTGCTGCACGTGCAGCTGGGACTGCGACTGCAACGGCTGAGCGCCAGAGGCGAGGGTCTGCGTCTTCGCGGGCGAGATGGAGGCCGTGCTGGTCAGGACGGTAGCGCCCGGCGACGGCGCCGACGTCGACGGCGGTCCGTTTGCCGTGGTCGTTGTCATCGTCGTCGTGGCCGATGTGACACCGGGCGAGGTAACGTTAACGGCACCCTGATTCTGCGATGCCATTGTCGCGCTCTATCGCAGAGGGTGGGCGGTCTACCTACCGTCGACGACGACGAGCAGCGGTCGTTGTCGTTGTATCCCGGCTCCGGCGTGGCTCGGAAAGGGCGATCCCGTGAAACTCGTTCGCTCGCTCGCTCGCTCGCTCGCACGCACGCACGCACGAGCTCTCGTCTGAGCGCGCCCCAAGCTGCTCCTACGTCGACTTCCTCACCCCTCGATCCGGAGATTCGCCACGGCCGTCACGGGACGCGCGAGCACCCCCGCCGGACACCCAGCGGCACAGGACGCTCGCCACATCGCCGACACGGAACCGACGGCCGCGCGATCCTCTTCTTCCCGTCGCCGCCGTCGTTCTTCTCCTCGTCCGTCCTCTTCTTGTCGTCGTCGACGTCGTCGTCGTCGTTTCCTCGTCACCGGAGTATCCGGGTCGTTTGCTCGTCGGATCGGCGCCTCGCGCCGACGAGAACGTATTAATGTGGCGGCATCCGGCACGACGAGCCGATCTACCTCTCGCTACGCTACGCTCGGCCCCTTGACAAATCAAGCGCACAAAGCGCAGCCAGCTCTACAGCACGGCCAAGCGAAACTCGATGATCATCCCCCTCGTGAAAGGCGCACCGATCTAGCTATCGATTCTGCGCCGGGTAGGGATATCGACTACTGCGATATCGATACCGGTCGATATCCAGCCGCGGTTGCTGCGGCGAAATTTGAAACGTCAAAAGAGCTTAGGGTGAAATCAAACAGTCAATCGGGGGGTCGATTCAGGCTGCGCTTCGATATTTACTGCAAGTACTGAAGATCTATAATTTATGTGACGTAAACTGACTTTCAGTACTGGTAGTGAATATCGAAACGCAGCCTCAGTCATCTCTTGAAAGAGTGAAAATGTGAAAAGTGAACAGATTTACTAAGATATTTGTAATTTCATTAGTTAACTTCTTGTCGGTATAATAATTATGAAATTGATAATATATGTCTTTTTTATTGTCTAAAGCAGAGAATATGTGCTTCAAATTAAATTTATTTCTCTTGAAATTTGTTTTCCGGAGAAATAAATTTAATTTGAAGCACATATTTTCTACTTTAGACAGTAAAAAGGACATATATTATCAATTTCATAATTATTATACTGACTAGAAGTTAACCAATGAAATTACAAATATCCTAGTATCAATTTAATATATAAGCATATAGTATCAATTTCATAAATATTATATCGACATTATAAAAATAAAAAGTTCAATTTAAAAAAAAAGGAGATGCAAGCGGCCAATTTCCTTTTCAGGGAAGAGTTTTTGATGGAAAAGGAGTTTTTATAAAATTAAAAGAAAATCAGAGGTGAGGGCGTTATATTGGCTATTGAGCCAACTTCCACCGCGCGGCAAGCGTTTCCGCGTCCAGTGTGCAGAAGCCAATAGAAGGATTGAAATTTCACTCGAGTGAAGTTTCTGAACGCAGCCCAACGTTGGAAATTCTCAATACTGCCAACTTTATCATTTGAAGGATAGAGGGCTGCTCCAGGCTGCTCACGTCGACGACATCTTTCGCTTTTACAACATCGATGATCGTGTGAGGGTGGACCGTCGGGGCCGTCGCATGCATATGGTGCCGTGCGTGTTTGTTATTGCTGGTGTTATGCGGACGGTGCTGTGGGTGCTGGTCTCAGTGTAGTCTCCCCCCCTTCCCCCGCGGTGTGACGTGCAGGATGGGTAACCAAGTGGCACGCGTTGGGAATGCGTCGCACAAGAAGGCGGAATCCGCGACTACGGCGGGCGCCGGTAACGGGAATCACGGCACGAACGTCGCCGCCACCACCACCGCTGCCGCCGTCGTCTCCAAGAGCGAGACGGACCATCCTAACACTCACACGCAATTCTTCCCGATCGAAAGCCTGGCCAAGGTATCAAACAAAGGCTCAAACGATCTTTTAAAGTTGCCCTTGAATCTTCATAGCCAGAACGTACAGCTCGATACCTTGGAGCATTTTTAAAAAGAAATGTGGATGATGTACAGCGGCGATTGTCAAATATTTTTACAGCTGTTCGGAAAAATGGCAGAAACAGACTATTTGCCGTCTGCCTTTTTAGGATTATTTTCCTCATATCATTTTCCTTGTCTGCCATTCTTAGAAATCATTTCACGCTCTTCACGCAAATACTTTGAATGTTTTTCATCATGAATATTTCTCTGGATATTCAGAAATCTTAAATAATTTTTTCTGCCAATTGAACTTCACTCTTGAAATCTGAGATTAAAGGTGTAAATATCAGGGATCAACTTAATCAGATAACTTATTTTTTTATAAACATGCTTGATAATATTAAAAACAAAGTGTGACAAATTATTCAGAGATTTATGGGAAAAAAATGGTATCTAAGATGTAGAATTATGAAAATTGAAGAATCAAGAGATTGTTCTTCAAGTTCCATTTTTATCTTAAGATCCCAAAACTTCCTGCAGTTCCTATATTTCGTTATATCAGTCTTTCTGTACATAGGTTAATAGCTATATATCTTGTACGTGACTAGCTGTTATCAAGTACTAGCATTATCTTACTAGTTTTATTTATATGATAATCAAAACATGTATATGTAACCTTCTTTATTAAACAAAAGTATAGAAATTCATCATGCAAAACATATTCTCTTTCTCTAAGAATGTTTAATGGCTCTTTTTGCACAAACAAATGTAGAGGCAGTTTATGTCCCTTGAAATAAATTCAAATATAGCTAGTGGTAATATTAATACTGACATATAGATATATCTTTTGCAGATATTGTCGCATCTCGCCAGCCAAGAGGAACATGTCAATGGCATTACCAAGTCTGTGTTCGAAAAGTACTTATTTCCCACTCATCCTGAACTGAGCGAGAAACTCTTCACTTACTTACACCACAATGCCCATGCCACGACTGCGTACATAAGTACAACAGCTTTCAAACAGCAAGCCGAGAAGTTTTTATCAGTAATGAACGACCAAGCTATATTGGAAAATTATATAAAGATGTATTCCAACATAAAGAATGGCGGTAACGTTACACCTGAAACGCTGCGAGCGTTATTGATGTGTTGCTACCAGCTAGCGATGGAAAATAACAGCACCAGTTTGTGCCTTCACTCGCAACAGATAATAAATGCAGTTGTTGTTTCATGTGTTAGTTAATTTATTCATGTAATACAATATAAATATGTGATTGGAATTGAATTATGTTATGTGAATGAATGAATTATGAGTTATATTGCAATATAACTCTTCATTCATTCACTACTGAATAAGCATGATATTTAAATTGACGTTTTGGATGAATAATTCATACAAATATGCGATATGCAATTATTAGATCTTGTGATATTTTGCAGTTTCATGGCAAGACTAGCTTGTCTACGGGTTATGTGAGCAATTGGATTGGACAGCATTGCTCACACCTGGTGTATGGCCTACAACGATACGTAGTACACGTGTTGACAACTGCTTATCGCAATGGTAAAGCGCTTTTGTCGAAAGAGCAACCGCAACCCCTCGTGGATATACTTACACCCGTACTGGAAAAGTCGGATCGAGAGTTTCCTCAAGCGAACTTACTGCCGATAAGTTATGTCTGGTTGTTGTCGTGTGCACTACCACAGTGTTATCTCCAGGTACGTTGTCACAGAGTAGACAATATGAATAGTCTGTCGAATACGATACTATTACGTCCTGCCTGTAAAGTATTTTGTATAAAGAGATTAATTATTATTGTCGATAAGCCTAGTATTTTACACATAACTGGATCTGCGTATCTATGTGCGTGGTGTGTATGTGTAGACCAACGATTCACCGAAGGACATAACTCACGCTTTGATAGCCAGAAGAACAGGCAGTATTTGTCCAAGGCATTGGACGTTACTGTACAATAGTGGAGAGCACGGGACCGGGGCTAATCGCTTCCTTCACCATGTATTAGGTTACAGAGGTCCCACTCTGCTAATTATAAGAGCCGCTAGCGTAGAGAGAGACGAGGAATGTCCGAC
Source organism: Tetramorium simillimum (assembly GCA_011636635.1). Lineage (NCBI taxonomy): Eukaryota > Metazoa > Arthropoda > Insecta > Hymenoptera > Formicidae > Tetramorium > Tetramorium simillimum. Next base: position 12,133 of record VBVQ01003555.1, read on the forward strand.
GTATTGCGTGTGCTCGGCCGTCGAGTGGCGAGAGAGTCATCTCTATTGGGGCGACGAAGACTCGATGGGCATTCAACTGATTCCGTCCTATAAAATCATGGAGAAAGGTCCGAAAATATTATATCTGAACACGAATATCAGGGGCTATCCGCATGGCTTACGACTTGGTAGCGATCCGCGTTCGCCGCTTATTAGTATCGATGAATCATTCCACTCCGTGTCTATCGCCGGCGCGCCTTATCGCATCGCCAGCTTAGAAGTTTGGGGTTGCGGCGATACAAAGCTAAGGTAAGGTTCCACAAACTGTAAAATGAAACCGCTTGTTGGCGAAATGTAACGAGAGATGCTTTTTTGCAGAGAAAAACAATTGGAGATTAAAAAGTGGCAGGTGAAAGAAGCGGAAAAGCAGAGGGTCGTCAAGTTAAGCGCGAGTGATTGGCTGGATCATCCCGATCGTTACTTACTAGAATTGGCTGGTAGAGCGTCTTACAACGAATCTAACAAATAGAGCCGCGAGAGAATAATGCGCGAGCTCGAACAGCTGCTCATGTTTACTGTTTTACTTTGTACATATGTATATAGCGTCAAAGATATCACCGAATTTTCTGTACTTATGTGATGTACGAAGAACGTACGCATGAAATGTGATTATGTGACTAACGTGAAATACAGGGACTTATGCTTGATGTACTTAAGCACAAGTGCCAGTTTGTAATCGTCTATTTATTTTTCTTTTTTTCAATATTTCCTCGTGAGATGATGTTATTTCTGCTATTTTATAAGTATAACTTTAATAGATTTATTTTTGAAGATTATTTCTTAAAGTATTTTTTTTTATTTAAAAAATTTACAATTTTGTTTTAAAAATCGTATTACCTGATTTTTCCAAATTAAAATTTTACTTTAAAATCAATATGCGGAGTTATTTTCTAATTATTTACATAAAAAGGAAAAAACCATGCATATATACAAGTTGAAAATAAATATATTTTTGTACAAAATTCTCGTACATACTTATATTTCAATATGTCGCATATATTTCTTGTCTTAATTGTACTTGGTCCAATTGTGATGCTATTTTATAAGATATTAAATGCAATTGGTTTACAAGTCTCTTTTTAATCGTTATAAACCGTTCGATCAGTCTTGGAGTTCTTTATCGCGATTGTCAATTCTACGAATGAGACTTTTCCAGCTGAAATCTTCCTCGCCGTCGTGCAGATTTATCACGTTCTTCTCATCGATGACGTCAAATAGATTTTTGAACGGCGTGTATCTCAGTAAAGTGACTTTATCAGCGATTATGATCAGCTTATGCCTCGCGCGAGTGATGGCTACCGTCAAACGTCGCTGATCGTCCAATATCTCGAATTCCTTCTTCGTATCGCACTCGACACTCTTCGTACACGAGTATAGTATAACGTCCTTGTCACGTCCCTGATATTGATCCACGGTATTCACTTCCACTTCTTTATCAATAATCTTTCTTAATAAATTTATATGAGCGTTATAAGGTGCGATAATTCCTATATTTCTAGCGCATACGCCCGCTTCAGTGAGTACCTGGACGAGACGCAAAGTAATAGCGGCTTCCCAGATATTTGAGTACATTCGATCCGTCACAACGTCTCTATACCCAGACTCCATGTTCAAGTTGTAAGTACTACCGGTATTGAGTACCATCACCGAATCATCCAAGTTCCTGGAGAGCGTGTTTCTTACCCACTTTTCGCAGGACGAGAGAACTTGCTCCACATTCGTACCGGTCAATGTCGCGTTCTCCACCTGTCTGTTACCCAACACCAACTTGCCGCGATATGTCGCATCATTGGCCAACCTCATGATCCTCTCATTCATTCTGTACTGTTTCCACAGATTGACGGTGTTGTCGTCGCTGTCCAGTCTGACGAATAGAGATTCATCCGCGCCGAGTTTCACGGCGGTTTTGCTCTTGATAACGGGCGGCAGCTGATCCGGATCCCCGACAAGGACGAACTTGCGCGCGCTGTACAACGGTCGCAGCACCGTGGGCTGCATTATCTGCGCGCTCTCGTCCACCACGCATACGTCGAAGCTGCGTCTTCTGAGGAGCGCGTGATACGCGCCGTAGCAGGTCACGCCGACGATCCGCTTGCTGTTGTAGAGTGCCTCCAGCTCCTCCGGCGAATCGCAACTCGCGATCGCGTATTCCACGCTCTTGCACGTCAACAGGGGATGAATCTGCTTTGTCGAGCCCAGACGTAGGAAGTCGATGTTCCGTTCCAGCAGCTTGAGAAGAACGTTGTCCACCGCGCTGTGCGTATGCGCGGTAATCAGCACGCTGGAACCCAACTCCTGCAGCAACTCTATCAGAGCCACCAGCGTCTGCGTTTTCCCTGTGCCCGGCATGCCTTTTATTAGAACGTATTCGTGAGCGGCCACCGCCTTTAGCACGGCTCTCTGTTGACTCTCATTTAGATCGTTTATTATCTTGACGCTAGCCGACACTACCGAACGTGGCAATTTTTCCATAAACGTAGCCGGTTTTTTGTCGATGATGATGCGTCGAAGCTTAACGCTCGTTTCATCGTTGCTCAACAGACCAGCTACGTTCGCGTAATTGAACGTGGACAGACCCGTAGAGGGATACTTATCGATATGAAACGTAGAATGTGCATACAATCGCGTAATATCTTTGTCCAATAGGACCGTGACAATGTCATGCGAAACATGCGTTATATGTCCGGCGGCTATATTAACTCGCGCATCCGTACTAACAATAATATAATCATCCTCGGCAAACGAACCGCCAAATACGCCATTCTCAATAGTCTCCCCCTTAATGTTGACGCGTGTAAACTTATGCTGATATCTGTCATCTTGCTCCATTACCTTCCCGATAGCGTTCAAGTTGCAGATACACGTCCCTTTCGCCTCCCTCTTCTCGGGACTTATCGTCCATATGCTGCTTAAACTGCTATTACTGTTCGCGTAACTTTCTTCTAATTGCAATAATGCGATCCACTTCATAATGTAATCCAAATGACTAATCTCAAAGTCGTGCCGCAACTCTTCAATTAGCGCCGTCAATGGATGCGACGGTGACAAATTCGTGTTCGGGTCCCTCGCCAAATATGCACAGCACAGAGTCTGATAAGAACATTTGTTGCATGCACTGTGATGGTTTATCGGCTCAGGCAATTCCATTGCCTTTAAGTCCAATTCCGAGTTTATGTTCCATAGATCATCGGGTTGCTTAGCAAAATAGTGCGCCAAGGTATTGCGCAGCAATATCAAGTCCCTCTTCTCGTGGTGTCCGCATTTAATTTCCTGCATAGCGGTTTCCTTTAGATATAACAGAAGTCCGGTATCGATATCCTGATCCCTGAAGCCCATCATCATGAGATAGAGAATAACCTGGCCCTTGTGCTCGAAGGAGTAGGAAGCCCTTCCGGTTTTCAACTCAAGAGGCATGATCTTTCTCCTCGAATTGATATTCACCTCCGCCGTCACATCTATCCGTCCCTTGATGCCTAGCTTCGGTATGTAAACATTTTCCTCAATGTCCTGTATGCTACAAATGCTCCCTTGAAAGTTGTCTTTTAGACTGCTTATGTGCTGCTGCTTGTTTCCCTTAATGTAATGCTGAATGAACTCGAAAATTCTCGGGGCATATTCCATCATGCGTTTCCGACAGTCCACGAGCGACAATTCTGACGCGTAGAGATAATCTACCGTATCTTTCGATCGTAGAATGTCGTCCAACAGCTTGATCACATCAGACAGCGTGCTGATATTTTCTTGTAATACTTTTTGCAGCCACTGATGAACCAGAGATCCCACGGTCATCACGGAATAATCGGCGTTCAAATTTGGTAATGACTCTATCTTCCTGAACTTCTCAGTCAATACTGCCCGCCTATTGCAAAATAAACCACCCGTTATTGTCGTGCCCGATATTAGCAAGTCAGGCTGCGTCACGAGGAAACCGTTATTGTTATCCACCACCCATTGCCGCAAATCCTTCTTCGCCTGTACTGTGACAATATCGTTAATCTTTATTTGTGTATCTTTCCAAAATCCTGAACATGCAACAGTGTCGATAATTTCAGACTCCAAGTGCTGCACCGTTAAAACGACAACTCTCGATTCATGCTTCACATCAATTACCTTACATCTCTGCAAGGTAGTGAAATCAATCTGCGCATGCCACTCCTGATCGAAAAAACCGTCGAACTCGTCTCCATTCATCATCACAGAAAAGTCTTCGGAAGATTCCTCTCTCTTTAAATCATACGACTTAGTTTTTTCATGCTTAGATGTTTCCACAGTAGATAGAGACGATTTCAAAGCAGCAGTATTTGACTCTTGCGTTTCTTGAAGAACATGACTGTTACTATGAACACCTGAAACGTTTATGTTTCTAATACTGGCAGAATTTCCTAAACTATTTACATTCTGCTCGCTTTTCATCGTAGCATCTCCCTCCTTCTTATCTTTCTGGAATACTGGATCCTTGCATGTGCCATTATTTTCTTTAAAATTAATACAAGGGTCATCTAAATCCTTCAATACAGATAATAATAATGAATCCTCATGCGACTCGAAATTTTCTATCTTAGCAGCACAATGTTCTTTTAATGGCTCTTTATTTACATTACATTTTTTCTTAATGCTCACACAGGATTCTTCGTCAAACGTATTATCTCTTTCCTTCCTTTTTCTTTCAATCGAAGGTTGAGATGAAGAGTTTATATCTAACATCTTATCGTTTATATCTATCTTATCTGATGCCTTATCGCTGTTTACCTCAATTTTTGGAATTTTCATAAAAAATGACGATATTTTAGTCTGAGATTTATTGACAGCATTAGCGATAGAAATCTGTAAGTAAACAGAAAAGATTCAAGACTGGTTCATCACACAAATTAATGGTCTAGCCTATTCTCCATGTAAATATAACTGTTAATATATTGTTATCTTTTTTTATGACTACTAAATTGTTTCTTGAATTTATTTAGAATTCAGAAGAGGAAGAATTATGTTAAACATTAATATTTTATAATATAAGGAAAAGACTAGGAATACAAGAGGACAGAAAGATAATAACGAACATCAAAGTAATATGTAGACGCACAGTCGCGGAGAATACATTTTCTTTACCTTCTTTTGTGACAATTGACGTTTCTTCATGTTTGCGTGTAACGTAGTCGAAGTGACTTATATATATCTCTTATATGCGTCAATCTAAGTGTCAACTTACTGATCTATACTTGCTCTAAGCGATCATTCTTAAAACACGCGAAAGCTTATGACGCAGAATTATCGTTCCCGCGCAAACATTTCGCGTGGACATCGCCATTTTAACAGTGCGTTTCGTAAACAACATAAGCATGTGTCTGCTTGATCAGCTGTGAATTGAATTTCTGAACGTAACGCGAATTTTTGACGCTAGATGGCACGCAATTGATCCTAAAGCGACTTGTTACCGATCGAGCATAATTTAACTTTATATTCATAAATCTTTTAATTGCTTTTACAGATTTAAAAATCCTTTTCCAGAATCAAAGTACAGACAATAATACAATATGTACGTGAACTAATCTACTGCTAAGTTCTATCTTTCCACCGATTTTGCATGCAAACAGACAAAATTCTCTCATACGAAATTTGTTCAACCATGAGACTTTTTTATTAAAGCATCTAGGCTCATTCTAAAAACACAGTATTATTCTTTAATGTTAACTTTAGCACGGGCGCTAGCTTATTTTACATGTGCAAGGTGTAAAACTTTTATATTAAGCAATGTTGTTAAGATCGTAACTCGAATTCTAACCTACAAAATGCCAGAAGCTGATATGTAAAAATTTTTTTCGTTTCTCATGAAATCATTAATGTAAAATAAGCTATCGCCCGTGCTAAAGTTAACATTAAAAAATAATACTGTATTTTTAGAATGAGTCTAGATGCTTTAATAAAAAAGTCTCGTGGTTGAACAAATTTCGTATGTGAGAATTTTGTCTGTTTGCATGCAAAATCGGTGGAAAGATAGAACTTAGCAGTAGATTAGTTCACGTACATATTGTATTATTG
>VBVQ01003556.1:0-18202 GCA_011636635.1 Tetramorium simillimum
CCCCTATGATCCCCACCCTCACAATCTCTTGCTTCCGAATCTTCATCGTCCTCGCGTAGAACTTCACCATCCTTACACACACATGCACAAATTTCTACATACTGCATGCTAATCATACAAATTGTATGAATAGATACACTAACTCCGGAATTTTAAACACTTCATTTTTAAACACGCTTAAAAATGTTATTTAACCATTTAAGAATATATTAAGAATAAAAAGCTATTTGTGCTTCAAAATAATTGAATCTCAATGTCAATGCTAAATTGCTAACGTTATATACATCTACTAATTTGATTAGAATAGAATACTATTTTACTACATTTTATTACTAAACACATTCTTACATGGAGAAAAATATGCAATAACAAGTATCTTTATGTAAAATATGTTGCATATATATCGAATCTATTATTGAAAAATCTAATTGTAAGAGGAAATTCTTGTTAACATTATAAAGAAACTTCATATAATAAAATTATTTTATAAAGTTGAAATTGATGTACAATTAACAATATACCTGTATTTTTTTCACAAATACACCACCGAATCATATATACAGCATATTTACAAATACCATTTGTTTCATAACACATCAAAATTTTTGTGCGTGTGTGTGTATCAATATATATATCTTACGAGAGATATGAATAAACATAAAGAAAACATAATAATGCCTGCCAGCATGGAGATTTGAAAGCAGAGAATATTATTACGCAAATTTAATTTCAAAAATGCGAAAAGATATTCTTTATGTAATGTAATTAAGGTATTTTTTTATATTTACTCCATAAAGATAAATAAATCTCATAAATTAAAATTTTCTAAAACAAATATAGTTGTAACAATATTGTAGTAACATCGATAACACGGAGCAATAACGTAAATAGCTATTATAAAATGATTTAAAGCATGATTATAAAATAGATTTAACTTTAATAATCCAACGTTTTCCTACGTATATTTAAAAAATTAGTATATATCATATAAGTATAATCTAATTCTTTATATAAGATGTTGTTTATGTAAGATATGCTGTTTATGTAAGATACGTATGTTAAATGCATAGTATGCAAAACTTAAAACTTTAATTTTGAAAAAATACTATTGGACTTACCTGATTTACTACCGAGTTCCTATGTCTACCTTCATCATCAGCACTAATATGAAACCGTCGTTGAAATTCAGTAGCTGCTGTATCCAAATTACGTTGTTCAACAATTCCAGTCGTTGCTGCAGTATCTCTGTTACAACGAGATAACATTTTTAAATTTAGATATTATATTTCGAATGATACTACATATCAAATAAGAGTGCTGTTACGTACGGTTCTGGTCGTTCCCATTGTGTGAAACGCGCTATATGATTAACGTAATATGTACGACCATTTGCATCCTGTCTTTCTTCCCATCCTGGTGGTAACGGCCTATTGACCATCGTAATCTGCAATAAATATTTTAACCAATTTAAAAACTCGTAATTGTTAATATTGTTTTTATTTTACAATGCAAAAAATAAATTTAATTACATTTAATTATATAAAAGTATACAATTTAATAAAGTTTGTATAACAACACGGCATACATACATCTGCACTTTGTTCCACTGGACTGTTATTCTCTGGCTGTACTAATTCCCATCCGCCTGAATCAGATACGTCTCCATTGTCATTTTCAATACTAGATGAGTCGGAAATGTATGCATGATACAGTTCCAACGTTCCCTTAACTCGTGACCGCTGACTGGAATGATTACTAGCCATATCCTCATAAGTTATTCATTTTGCATTCGCAAATAAAAAGTACAAAGCAAACAAATTTCAAGAAAATAGTATTAATATAAAGTGTATATACAATGAGATATTTTTTAATTACATAGACAAGTCCATATTATATATATACATATATAGATATAATGCATATTATAGAAAATTTAAAGCAAAGCGATTAAAATTATAGTAGATCATAACTTTGCACTCGTGCCAACTGATTGAAAGTTATAACATACCAAACTTATGTATCGCAATCGGATAAATAATACAAATTAGATCAAGATGTGTAATAATATATAAAATCAAGTTGGAAAATATGTAGCATGAAGCGAAATCGTCAAAGATACTTACCTACGTGGACGAAGTACATAATTCCTAGCAGGAATAGTGCGACCTTCTTGTTCCTTTGGTAAATTAATCAACGTTAACTCAACCATACCAAGAAAATCATCCCTTGTCAATCTATTCTCATCAAAAACTTGTAAGACCAATTTGTGTTCTACTGGTTTTACCTACCAAAGAGACAGTTTTGGCTAATAATACATATTTATACACAAAACTTTGAAGAACGACAAAAAATATCTTCGGAACAAGCGCTCTTTATAAATTTCTTTTTTCTCTTTGCTCCACTTACCCTAAATATAAATTCTTCTTCCCAGACAGGATTCAAAGTCTTCTTCTTAGTTCTTGTAAGTGCAGAATCCACTGTCTGATCGCCATTTATCGTATTCAAGTCCACGCGTACATAGGGATCGCTCGCACCAAAGATATCCTTCTTAGCTAAATGGTGCCCAGCGATTACTTTTAACCTCAACTTGCTCGTTTCGTCTCTCTATATGAATCGTCAGAAATCAAATATCAAGATAGTGCTCCATTATCGACAAATATGTTCAAGGTGGCATAAATAAATATGAAATATATATATTATAATGCTACAAAAAATATAACGAGTATCGAAACATAATTGAGAAACGCCTTTTCATGAAATATTTTCCCAATTACGTTCCAATCATTCAATTATAAGAAATACAAGTGTTACTCTTGTACAGGAAAATTAAAAAGATAAAAAAAAAATTTGTCAAACTATATCCGACTGCTTATTATCATAATGGCAGACAAGTCTTTCTCGAATATTGCACTACGTTGCACAAGACATGTCGCCAGAAATTATATCAAAGTTTACTCCGCAAATAGATGGTCGCGACAATAATGAACAGCGAAACTGAGAATCGATAATTAACGCGCCATTTGGGGAGACACGTGCGTGCGACGTCGCTAAAATGCTGCTACGTTGCAAGTGTAATTTAGGATTAACAACGGGAGCTGATAATTCTCTGGCGTAATTACGATCGCCGTCATCGTCGTCGCGACGCACAGCCGCTGGTCGGGCGGCACCACGTCGGGGTTACCGACGGCGACGACGGGCGACGACGGCGAGCCCGCCTCGCGGGGAGGTGGGGAAGAAAAAAACGCCATGCGATAATAAACAGCCCGTGGCCCGAAAGTAACACTCGTCCCCCGACACTCGGTTTGCACCTTTATCAGTTGCGCCCCGAAACCCAACCTGTACTTGTCAAACTGTCAAAGTGGAGGTACGTACGGAATCGCTATCGACCCCGGCCGTCGGCGTGTAACCGTAAACATGTTCTTCTGCCATTAACGTTACGTGTGCTCGCGTGGTACCTAATCGCCGACCGCGCTCTTTCTCTTACTATTTAACGGACCTCACAGTTTCTTGTGTGCCATCAAGAAACCTATTTTGTGCTAACCCCCCTCCGCGACTATTGCGCGATCGAGACGGATGTGACATGCCCGCTTCCGGGTTCAAAGATGGCCAGCGTGCCTTTTAAATATTCAGAGAGCGACAAACGCGGATCGCGCTCGCGACCGAAATCTGAAAAATCTCGCAAAAATGGCTCTTAATTTATTTTCTATTCCTGCTATAGATATAAATACAATCTCTCCTCAACGATGGGTATGTTATTTGTGTGCGAAGAAGCGCGGTATGCTGGAAAATACGAAGGTTTCGGGAAAAAGTTTACAGACGGCAAAATGTGCACGAGTTATAAAATCCTCGAAATGCACATTTAAACTATTTAAACGAGTTTTATTTATATATTTATTATAACCTAATGTTAATTTAATATTAATACATAGATTACTTGTATAAGTTTTGAATAATATATAAAATAATTGATATGTAAAAAAATATATAAAATATTGTGTTTACTATTTAAATAAAATGTTAAAAAAATTCATTAACATGAAATATTGTTTTAAAAATTATCGTCAAGACCTACTTTCTTGAAAATTATTACATTCAGCAAATGAATTATAAAAATTTGCTCTTATCTCTAGGATTATAAAAAGGCAATCTTAAAGATAATAATCATGACCAGAACAGATGAAAATTAAATGATGAGAGATATCTTTACAACTGATTTATGTAACTTTTTACGACTTGGTGTATTCGACAACGTCAACTCAGAGAGTTTGCATCTTTATTTAATATCCATTTAAATAAATTAGAAAGAGGTAAAGACTAAGTTAAATCGAGATTAAATTTAATCTGTATTGATAGGAGTGGATGTAAGTAAGATTTATCTCAGGAAATCTGTCGCACTAATAAAAAATTGAAACTTTGCCAGAAACTTTATGAATTCATCAACAGCAAGAGAGATGTACACATTATTTGTCCTTACAATTGAAATCTAAAATTGAAATCTATATTTTGAAATGATTATCGTGTCTTATATTTAAGATGATCTTAAAGTTTGTAATTCGCATTTTATTATTGCCGTGTCTCGCCTCTTCGCTAGAAATCTATAGTTTACGTCACGTACACTATAGACTTTTCGACTCAACGGGAGAACGAAATGCAGCCTATATAGAATGAAATTCCAAATATATCTGTGGCATGCGACTGTGCATACGGAAACTCTTTTATGAGAAAGTTTTAAGATGTTCAAAAGATTTCTCGTTCTTTTTCCTGCTCAAGACCCCTTTTGCTTGTAGCGCATAGAGAAGTTGGCCGCAGGAGTACCAACGTTGACTACATTGGCACAAAATATCCAAGTAAAGCGATATTCATAGTCCAATCTTGTATTTTCAAAATGCTACGCAGCCGTTTCATTGGCTGAGAAAAAAATTTTTAAATAAGAGGGCTACGAACACTCGTAGAAGCCGTACAAATCGAGAAAGATCTTCACTCTCTTTTTTTTTCATTTTCCTCCTCTCCTTCTCTCTCTTTCTCTTTAGCTTTTCATAACTCACCGCAGGTTCCGTTAAGGATAATCGACCAAGTTGCGCGTTGACTTCGTCCACACGTGAGGAACGATGATTTTGCGCGGCCCACGTGTAGGCGCGTCTTCTGGTCGGGAGTGGATCGACGCCAGCGTAGATCGGATATGTCAAAGTGCCCGGCATCTTTCGTTCTTCTTTTATGCCCTTACACTGTCACTGGTCTCGGACTCATCAATTCTGTGCATTACAGATTTCTCAATTAAATATATCATACTTTAGAATCTAATCATACAGCGAATTCGATTGGTCGCACCAGTGCGCACTCAATGCACATTAAAGCCTTTATACACTGAATTTGAAATTGAAATATCTTGAATAATAAAATGCCCGATAAATATTTAAAAAAAAATTGCACAATAGCATGGTAAAATGAATTAAAGATTTCGGTTTTTAACATGTTTCTATATTTAAGTTAAGCTTTCATCCTAATTGGTCGCACTAGTGCGACCAATCGAATTCCCTAATCTAATATTTTAAACTTTCGAATGTATGTTGAAGAAAATCTCTAATGTACATACACACTTCATGGCATACATTTACACATACACGCGACAAGACCATAAGTCTTGTGACTTAAAAATCTATGGTCAAGACTCTTTCAAAAAACATACTTTCAATGTCCCGTTCTTAATTTCGTATAAACACATAAATTCACACATTATCTGACACGTTTCTCTTACACATATAATTTGCAACCGTTTGTTTCAAGCTACATATTGAATACGTTTACACGCCATTAATCAAACTTAGTAACATTTGTAGACATAACTTCTTTAAACGTGTGCTCCTTTACACAAAGGAATGTAATTTTATCCTCATTCAGAGAAATTTCGATCTTATCAAAGAAATACAGCAAATACTTTTCTCAATTTTATCTTAAATTGGCAATGCAATCAAAACAACTGTTGAACGCTTACACGTTTTCTTAAAACCGGATTTATACGTCTACATGTCTTTGTCGATAAGTGAGGAGTCGTTGTTATAAAACCGGATTCAACTAGCATTTATATATCTATGACGTCTCACGTCTACTTATAATTGCTTATACTTGTCAGTACTTACAACTACGGATATTAAATCCAATTAATAGCGACGTGTTAACGTAGCTATTGTGATTCATGCTATTAAATCTTTAACATATTGTTTACAGATTTCAAGGAAGTTGTGTTCATACTTTGAGTCAGACAACGCGTGCTGACGCACGTAGGAGTTCCAAATAAAAGGATATGTAGCGATCTTACGAGAAAATAATTTAATTCTTTAGTAATCTGCTACTGAAAGTCAGACAGCGATCCCTTTTCCACGTGTGCGCCTGTTATGTAATATAGCGTAACTGTCTACCTACATAACTGCACCAGGTTCCTCGTATACTGGCTGGACACACGAGAAACAATTTAACAAAACGATAAAAGTCTTCTTATTTGTCTTTTACATAAAAACCTTCCCATATATTTATAGAGAAAAACGTTAAAATATAAAAACTACAGAGGCGGGAATGCGGGCTGTACGCGTCCTTGGCGAACGAAAACAAAACTCCGTAGCTAAAACATCCGCAGTTAAATTTCCTGATCGATTTAACAATCGGCTCACTCGTAAGTCACATCGCGGCATCGATCAGTGCACTTGACGTCACGATCTTTGCGGAAAAGGAAACGAGCGTGAATGCTCGCCCGTCCTCGGACACACTTGATCACTAACGCGAGGCAAATGCTAAAATTTCAGATAACGCAGTATCGTTAATCATCGTCGCGATAACGTGCAACCACGGCGCAGACGACTGGCTGCCTATCGTACGGCGATAATTCCGTGTGTGCGTGCCGCGTTTGTTGTGCAGGTGGACAGGCAGTCGTTGCCGTCTCCACCTGCCACGGCGTGCTGCAGCTTACTTCAGCAATGTCACATATGCAAATTTCTATGCCACCTGATCGAACTATCGAAACGCATTTAACGTACGCTTTCCCAGGTGGCAAGCTGACGCTATTTGTCGTCATTTTAATCTTGACGTCAAACTGTCGTCAAGAAGGTCTTTTTGACGTCAGAACGACGACAAATAACGTCAGCCTGCTACCTGGGTCGCGACCTGTCGTCTCAGATCCCTCAGCGTACTCCTGTACTTTAATTATTTCGCGTGTCAACTCTCGATTCACATACATCATCTTTCTCTCCCCCCTCTCTTCCATTTCTTATCAGCTACCTCGAGATCAATCGATGCCATCTCCACGTACAATTTAGCAGAAATAATACTGGGAAGTTAATGACAACAGTATGACACATCAACTATATCCAGTCCCCTTTTATCTTTCTCTTAAATGTCATGTTGTCATTCATATGATTGGAATTTATCGAACTAATATGTATTATTCCAAGGGGGTTTTCTCGAAATATTTTGTTAAATTAAGTCCGATTAAGTCCGATTAAGTGATCGGCGATTAATTCAATCAGCAGAATTGCTCGCGGCAAAATATCCGTTTATTCAATCGTTATCGTTCCTAATCTATTTACTTTCCTAATTTATCGATAAACCGAATTAACCGGAGTGTAGTCGAAAAATCCCGTAATTTGATTTACGGCCGGTATTCCTCGTAAACAAAATGTGCCGGCAGAAATTATCGTGAATCAGCATCGATCGCGTTCGCATTAAACTCGCGTTTTGCTAGCAGGGCTCTCAAACATAACATGACATAATATTGACAGCGTATCGATCTGTCGAACGCAGGTCTCCGTTCGGTTTCTACCATCAATCTGTCTTGCACCGTGTTGCAGATCCGCTTGATTTCTCCCATCAATCGGCCGTCACACCTTATTGGCGAATTTCGCTATATTTTTGTCATATATTCCATCGACAACATTGCGAGAATTCTGCATAGAGTCTCTTTTGCGGATAAGCAACAAGCAAAGTCTGTTCTCACAATCAGTAGTTCTGTACTATCAAAAGACCGTATCTTACAAATACCTAATGACTTTTTTTTTTATCTATTGTCTATTTATCTATTTCTGCTTCATGTAAGAATATCACACATCTGGTTGTACATACTATCAAAAGACCGTATCTTACAAATACCTAATGATTTTTTTTTGTAATCTATTGTCTATTTATCTATTTCTGCTTCATGTAAGAATGAATATTACACAATTAATTTGCTTTATTAAACGTACAATGAAATTGGTCACGGTCAGTTAAGAGATACTGATGGATTTGGTGTATTTGACAAATTATCTAACAAACGATGTACATTGCTTAATTAAATTAATTGTATAAATTCAATGGAGCAAGCCATTGTGGTGATTCTGAATGCCTCGCTGCCGAGAGGCTGCATTCATGAGATGAATCAAAACGATCCGATCTCAATAACCCGGATGATTAGCCGAGTCATGATGCAAATTCAAGTTGATAAAGAAAACTATTCTTCGATACTCGACATCGGAATCTTGGCATTTCAACTTTTTGTCGGTTTCAGATGTGAAATGCACAGCGAGTGCCACGATTGTGGCAAGCCATGAAGGGTTATGAGAGCGAGCCTGTTGGCGTCATTCGAGGATTGCTATTATCTCATCGCTTATAAATTGAAATTAAAAGATTTCATTGTGTTGACATAGACCAGATAGAATCTATGGAGGCTTGATAAATTGATAAAGAACATTTTGAGAGGCATGTAGTAAAATATATTCTACATTGTTGTCGATTACGTAAACCTCGCAAATAAGAAGCGACTGTTTATTATGCCTGACAGGCTTGACATTTTACTCATTACAATTATTAGTCTCATTATTGCAAAAAAAACAGCGTTAGAATAAGCGGCTGTCTTGGGCTGTCTCTCGCGATTGAAGTCGCTTATATGTATCCAGAATGGAGTGGAATGCGTCCACAAACGCACCCCAGGGATGATCGACACGTCCCAAGATTTGGTCCGATTTGGCAGGACACGTCTGACTGCCTTTGAGAACGCAGTCGATTCTCGTGCGATTGGCGCCACGCGGCGCGGCGCGCCGCGCGAACTTCAGGACCGGCCTTTACGTCGCTGTCGTGTTCGTTGTGTTTGGAACCACCTGCGTCCTGTCAAGTGCTGAAGTTCGCCGGTCGAAACTTCGCGATGCGAAGTGAAGGCCGCGATAGCGGAAAATGGGTTTCATCGAGGATACTATCGTGATTCTCGTAACACAGGTGGAAATTTGTTTCCACTACAAAAGTCAGATTTATCGATACTTTCCGAATCGATTAAGGTTATAAAGAGAGTACGGTGTTTCATACGTGTATTTCGTAATAATGTGAACGATTATTTGTTGCGTTATTGACGAAGTTTCAATGTAAAAACATAATATGAAACTATACGAATCTCTTTTGATTGTATTTCCGAAAAGATTCGCTAGACTCGCTACACATTCGATATTCTGTATTGATTCTTTGTGGATTATTAATGGATTTTTCTGCATATAACACAATGTTACATATTTATAAACGACACATTAATTTTTCTGCATACGTAACGCTGTTACATATTTATGAAGTTGTAACTAAATTGTTGTAAAATGTATGTATTTTTGAGTATAGTACAATAAATTTTGTATTGTAAAGTTTTGCTGTTTATTTAGTAAATGTCAAATTTATACATGTTTCAAAATGTTAATTTTTTTAGAAAGAGCTTACTTGATATGAATAGAAGCTTTTCTGTATGATATATAGAGTTAGTTTCTGTTTATTTATCTTCCATATATTTCAGGTAATTTTCTTCCTAGGAGGATGGGTGTTCTTTGTAAAGAAATTATTCAGGGATTACGAAGTTCATCATTTACTAGTACAACTAATTTTCTCAACAACGTTTTCGTTATCCTGCACCATGTTTGAATTAATTATTTTTGAAATAGCAGGAGTGCTCGACTCAAGGTATACAAAAAGATAAACTGGCATTTTGTTGTTTAAGGTATGATGTGCTGTTTTCCTCAGTTCTAGATATTTCCATTGGAATGCTGGCCTTTACATGCTCCTATTTATGGTGATAGTTCTCATCCCATTTTATATAGCATATTTTATTATCAGCAATATCAGATTTGGTATGTACTTGTTCCAAGTACTTTTTAAAAGTTTTATTTCCGCTGTTCATTTTAATCCAATATTTTTGTCAAATCTAATCAATTTTTTTAATCTGTACAGTAAGACTGAATCTAATACGGCCATTGACAGTTGTCATATATCTTTTCTATCTTTACCTGTTCTGGAAAGTGGGCGATCCTTTTCCAATACTGAGTCCCAAGAAAGGACTGTTGTCTATAGAGCAAGGTGTCAGTCGAATAGGTGTTATAGGTGTCACAGTAATGGCCCTTCTGTCGGGTTTCGGCGCTGTAAATTATCCATATACTTCAATGGCTTATTTTATGCGTCCAGTTTCTTATGCGGATGTACAGTCCATAGAAAAACGATTATTGCAAACTATGGATATGATTATCGCGAAAAAGAAAAGGATTGCATTGGCTAAAAAGGGCGAAGCTGATGGACAAACCGAAACTCGATCACGACTGTGGGGGATGTTGGGTCCGTTGGGTGGTACAAAGGGAAACCAAGAAAGTATATATTTTTTTAAATTTTGTAACGAAACTATGAATACGATCCATCGTAATAGTACAGTATATATCACTTTACAGGTATAAAGCAATTACAAATCGAAGTTACCGCTTTAGAAGAGCTATCACGACAATTATTTTTGGAAGCGCATGATATACAAAATGCGAGAGAACGTCTGGAGTGGGCTGCTACTTGGCAAGGAAAATATTTCAATTTCCTCGGTTATTTCTTCTCTTTATACTGCACTTGGAAGATATTCATTGTAAGTGCAATTAGTTAATAATTTAAATAATTTTTTTTTTCGAGTAATTCATAATTGTTTTATATTTTTCTATAGTCTACAATCAACATAGTATTTGATCGAGTCGGCAAAAAAGATCCTGTAACGAGAGGAATTGAAATTGCAGTGCATTGGATTGGTTTTAATATTGATGTTACATTTTGGTCGCAACACATTTCTTTTTACCTTGTTGGCTGTATTGTTGTAACATCCATACGTGGATTATTGTTAACTCTGACAAAGGTTTGTAAAATAATATAGTAATTATATAGTACATAGCAATTCTACATATTTTTTAATTTTTATAAAATTATATATATGTACTGTCGATCTTGTACACTAAACGTTTCTAAAATTATGAATAAAGCAAGGACATAAATGTTTTATTGCTTCATTATCAGTTTTAATAACAATACTCACTACTAATTTCTCTGTTTTAGTTTTTCTATGCCATATCGAGTAGTAAATCATCAAATATTATTGTACTTATACTTGCGCAAATAATGGTAAGATTATATAATATAAAACATGTATAATTCTTATAGAGTTCATTCACATCTCAAATTCTGTTGTTCTTTTTATTTTCAGGGAATGTACTTTGTATCTTCTGTACTCCTTATGCGGATGAATATGCCGGCAGAATACCGCATTATAATAACGCAAGTATTAGGAGAATTACAGTTCAATTTTTACCATAGATGGTTTGATGTTATTTTCTTGGTATCAGCGTTATCATCAATAGTGTTTTTATATTTAGCTCATAAACATGCACCAACGGAACGTATATAACGAAATAAAGGTACTTTTTATTGAGAAAAATCTCATCTGCCTTATTTTACGAAGTAGTTTATTTAAACCTACATTTGATATTGCGGTAGATAAGTTATTAAAATATGTTCAATGCTGGGAAAGAATAAAATTTTAAATATTTATTTCATGGCGCTGGTAAACTTTTTAAATTATATAAATATTCTTGACATATAATAACATTCTTATTACGATATACCACAATAGTTTGAAACATTAATTTTTATTTTCAATTTTTTTATTAAATCATGAAGTAAAGAACTATAAATTACAGAATATTATACCTGTAGCATTCAAGCTATTATGCAGTTTGATTGATTGATTGATTAATATGAAGTAGGCAATCATTTACTTTCACAATAACTAAATGTATTCATATTTGTTCTAAAAAACAACCATCACAGATAACTGAATAGTAATAGAAAAATTGGCATTATAGTACGGATACTGAGTTGATTATGAGTATAATTCTAACGTAATAATTCAATGGTCCATTCCTCGCCCATATTTACAGCTGGTTTACGTATTGTTAATACGTTGTTGTGTGGATTATATGTAGTTTCCAATGTTACTTTTCCCATACCTGTAAAAAGTATATATTATTAATATCGATTTATTCCAAAACTGATTTGAAACACATTTGAATCTGACTACTCACTGTGAGATTCCAATTGAGCAGATTTAATTCCTTGTGGTGGATTGGCTATATCTATTCTTTCTAACCAGCTTTGAGTCTCGTATGAAGCTAGTTTGTCTATTATAGTTGAAGCTATCTTATTACTGTCCAATGTTATTCTTAAATACAAGTATTTTCCATGACGATATTCGAAACTGACTTCATCGTCAATATATAGATTGCCGTTAGCTCTGCCATTACTATCAGCAATTAATATCAGCGTATAAGGATCATTCCTCATAGCAACTGTACTACGTCGTATTCTCATTTTTCGTGGGACGATAGTACCACTTCTTTGGAATACAGGAATCTTGTGGATCGTTACCGGTATTTGAACATATCCTCCCTTTTGGTAGGCTTGCATTGTATCAATGTCGTACCAAGTTACTTTGCCTTCTCCTGGGAAATAAACTGCTACTTCGGTAGCACTAGACTGAAATACTGGACGTACAAGTATCGAGTCGCCGAGTAGCAAATGATCATCAATAGCAAATGTTTCCGATTCAGACGGATAATGTGCCCATAAAGGACGTATAACGGGATAACCGTTTATTTCGTGTTCTCTGAAGAGTATGTACCACAATGGCAGATAAGAATATCGCATTCTGAGTGTTTCGCGAACTATTTGAGTAGTTTCTTCATTGAATGTCCATGGCTCGCGCCTCTTTGTCTCAATGTGAGAATGTTGACGGAAGAAAGGCAGCCACGTTGCGGCTTGATACCATCTAATGAATAATTCCGAATCTGGATTCTTGAAGAAACCTCCAGCGTCGGCACCGCAAAACGACATTCCGGATATAGCCACTGAAAGACACATGGAATAGCTTGCGCGAAGGTGACTCCACTCAGCCATGTTGTCACCAGTCCACATTGTCGCGTAACGTTGTGATCCAGCGAAGAAAGATCTCGTTAAGACAAAAGGTCTCAGGGAACCGCCCGATCGACGGAATAGAGCGTCGTATGTCGAACGGATATACATATGTCCATTAATATTGTGAACATCTCTGTGTTCCCAGCCTCCATGATGAAGAAGATCCTTTGGTGCCGTTACTTCAGGCCCATTAAATACACTCGGCTCGTTCATATCATTCCAAATGTAAACGTCATTAGTGGTACCATGGAATTTATCTAAACTGTATAATCCAATATAATATTCTATAACTTTTGGATCGAAAAAGTCCAAGTATGATGAGGCTCCCGGCCAGCACCATCCCTCATAATCTTTTCCATCCCTGTTTTTAATGTAATAGCCCAAGCTGGTGGCATCGTTGTGTAAGAAATAATTGTTGTCACGTTTAATGTGAGGATCTATGATTACTACCAATTTTCTGCCTTTAGCAGTAAGATTATGTACCATTTCAAGAGGATTTGGGAATTTACGTGAATCCCATGTAAAATATTTTTTGCTGTCAGTATATTCAATATCAAGCCACATAACTTCCAGTGGTATATCATGTATATCAAAACCTTCGGCGATCGTTGCGACATCGTCTTGATCGTTATAATTCCAACGTGATTGATGATATCCAAGTGCAAACATCTAAAACACATTTTTTAAGAAAATATATTATAAAATATTAATTAAAAATTTTAATTTCTTACTGCATTTGTTCAACATACCTGTGGCAAAGGAGCCGTACCAGTTAAAACAGTGTACTGTCTAAAAACATCAAGTGGTTTTGGGCCCATCATGAAGAATATGTCAATCACTCCAGATTCCGACATGAAATGAGCATCCACTTGAGATTTCTTAGTTGAACCAGATACGAAATTAACAATACTGTCTACAACATTATTGTCTGCACTCGATAAAATGTCGACCCACGTTTCAGCAGTATTATGCCAGAACACAGCTGACGATCTTTCCTTTCTAAAATATTACACGGACAAATTTAAATATTTTCACGAATCGTAGAGTTAAGAATTAACTTATTTAATATATCCTTACCCATGAGCATAAAGAACCGGGATGGTACCGTACAAAGCCATACGTTCATTTGTTTCATACTCAAATACATCTAAATTATACAGTCTGTACGGATCAGTTGATTTTGTTGATTGTAATGCTAGCGAGTCAGCATGTTCCGGAATACCATAGGCATGCTCTGACCCAGGAAAGCTGAAATCCATGGCAACAGCTTCAGGTCCGTACGGTTTTGCATCATGGTGCTCCTTGAAGTTTTCTTCCCAAGCGCCCGGATCATTGTCAGCGCCGTCACCAGGATATGTAGTATTATTTGTTGCTGCCGGTTCAACATTTTCACCTTCTTCTGGTCTATGTAACATACAATATATATTATTTTACAGATACTTTAATGCAATAAATTGATCTTCTAGCAATACTTACTTTACTGGCTTTGTACGCAAATGCTCAAATCTCATAAGACCGCGAGCATTTGCCGATATTGTTAAAACATCTTGGGAATACAGTTCTACTCTAAATGGATTAATATACAAAACGGCTTTGTTTTCGCCTTTGGTTACAGTAATAGCTTCAGCAGTGCTCTCCACAAAATCCATCTCCACCATTTGCGGCTGATCGTGAAGGGCATATTCATTTTCATATCTCGGATGCAGTGGATCCTTTTCATTGATGTGCAACCGAAAAGTGCTCTCTTTCAACGTGATAAGCTGCAGTACGTAAGTGACACCTGTATCCTTATTGAATAAGTCTATGACGATCATCGATTCATTCTGTACAAGTTTATCTGGTAAAAGTTGATATGCTGTTTTTCCAGATTCCATTCCTCTGCACCGACTATAAAGAACGAAATTAAAAAAAAAAAAATTATGACAATCTCTCAAACGTGAATATTTGCAGGAATAACCAATCCTTACCGGCAGAAACTGCTTTGGTCGCATCTTTTGAAATTGTCTCTGTTGACTGCATCGGTAATGAATGGAGAACACAGTAGTATTAAAAATAGAGCCAACCTGAAACATTGATAAGAGCGAGAGTCAAATCTGAGGATTTACGACGATACAACGGGCTACATTCCACACAGATCACAGATTATAGAGAAATAATTATAAATCACGCTTCGCGGCGCGCATTACATCGTGCTCCTCTACGTTTCGGCTGGGCTGACGACCCCGGAGAGGAAATTCTGCCGGAAAAAAACACGGCCGCGCGGCGAGCTGTACAGCGACGTTCGTTTGTAAAACTGCAGAATTCCACCGTAGCGTATGGTGCCCCGGTGTCGCAGTCGTCCGGCGACAGATTAGATTAGATTAGCGGCCGGCGGCGCGAGGAGTTAATTGACGAAAAAAAAAAAGTATTTATATCAGAAACAACATTGCGCGGAGGGGGACACGTCAGCGGCGTATCAACCAGCTGCGAAATCCACGGCGAGACTCTCCGCTTGAAAACCGAGGCCCGCCGGCGCCCGCCGAGAATGTCGCGAACGCGCGAGGTCACGTACGCCCGGCATACGACGAATACCGTATCTTCGCCGTCCGAAGGTTAAAAAGCCGAAAATAAACTTACCGCACGCGCGTAGCCATGATGGGGTAGTGACTGACTACTTCCGTCGCGCCAGTTCGCCCGGCAATGTGCGCGATTGATTTTACAGATGGCGCGACGTGGTATTTTACAATGCTTGATTTTGAGTTGAGAAAGAAGAGGAAGAAATTGATGTTTTACGATGCTCGAGTTCCGCAGGGATGACCGATCCGCACAGTTAATTGGACTCGCAATTAGCGGACCCACGGACGCGAGCTCTCGATACCCTGCGGACAATCCGCACACCCTCCACACACGTTTCTTTTAGGTATAGTTTCATAAATATTTGAGGAAATATGAAAGCAGGATACAAGAAACTTAATTTGAACACATGTTTGATGGAGCAGGTTAGCTGAAGGTTTCATAATTTAAAGAGGATGTACAATAATATATATTCTAATCAAATATATATATATATATATGGAAATTTCCATGATTGTAGAAAGGTAATATCTTACTGTTTAGTTCTAAAAATATGATTTTTTCCGATAACCTAAATCTATATATTATCGGTCATTTTTTTCGATATCATTCATTATTGCATGTTATCATCGATTGAGATCTCATCAATTTTATCAATGACATCAATATAAAGAATCCACTGCTTTAGAAGAGATTTCTTCATTTTATATTACAATTATATCACAAGATTATTTCAGACATTGAAACAGAATGCTTATTACTTAAATAAATAATACAGTTTGTTTAGCAAATAACACTAAATGAATAAAGTCAGAATTTCATTTTTACTTCCAAAACTTTTGTAACGTTTCTAATATTGAAAAACTTGTGTAGATTACAGAAATTATCGCGTTTGATTCATATTTTTAATATTTTAATATTTTTTAAATTTGCTACAATATTTTGAATTTCCGGTGTGTTCAATCCGCTCTTCGATCGTTTTGCTATTATCTAACGATAAACGAAACATTTAATTGATCAATTAAGCCAAAGAGATTTGCGCTTTAGAGCACTCGTAGCGCTAAGGGGACTGTAATGCAAAAATCCGATCGCGCGCGAAGAATTATCAGAAATGTCGTACGAAATGTCCCTCGTTATTATTATATGCGTTTCAATGTCGGCCTTTTCGTCGGAGTTTAATCAAAGTGCAACGAATGCCCGGTTATTGCCGCGATTATATTACGTGACTAAAACACTACAGGTGCATATTTCTCGTTTATTCTCCGACAGAAACGTAATTTTGAGATAATTATTTGTGTCTGTGTGTGTACGCGCACGCATACCACACCACGCTAAATTTAAAGTTAAATTCATCTAGCAAACACTTAACAGTAACGTTGCATTAATATTATAATTTCCTACTCAGCAATGTAATTGTTGTATACAACATGTATTACATTTATATCGTTAAGTGAGAAATTATAATATTGATGCAACGTTACTGTTAGTCTTTACTGGATTAGAGCATAAAATTTAAAAATAAATTCAACATTATTTTACAAAATAATACATGTCGCATTCTGGTTTCCCGGTAAATAACAGCCCGGTACATTCAACCGCGCTTTCCGCGCTCACTTTTATTTCTTATTTCTTGAAAGAATTAAACGTACACGCATCTCGCGTCGAGTGCAGATGGTACCGCTGAAATAAGCGGACTCGCTTGAAGTTGCCGCTGTGGCCGGCTCGACCGGCTCGCCGTTTCCCTCCTGAAAAGACCGCCATGTTGCGTTTCGAAGCGCGTTCGGGATCGCGGTACGCTGTGTGCTACGCGTCGGGTTCGAATCTTTTCCGCATTTTTCGCGTCTGAAGGAATCCCGGGTGCGCGCGCGAACAAAGTATCTCGTCAGGTATTAGATATTCCTCGGGATTCGCTGTTAATCTCGTGCGCCGTCGCTGTTAATCCCGTCCGCCAACGTCGATCGCGCGCGATCTCGGCGTCGATCGTGCGCTCTTCCGTGCATCCGAAATCGAGCTTCTCCTCGCGCATCTTGCGTCGTTGTTTTCGCAGCGCATCGGGAATCCAATCGGAAGTGCACTTGGGTCATCGCCGAGTATGTATATATGGGATAATTAGTCGCGGCGATCATTATTTTTTGCATTCGAATTGAACGCCATATCTGGCTTGATGCGCGCCGACAATCGCTGTAGTTTTCTCCTTTCTATCATGTCGCAGTACGCAATGTAATTCACATGTAATTATACATGTAATCTTTGTTGTTAACAGGTCTTACATTTATTGAGGAGGATCGGATGGAGTTTAAAGTTTCCAACATGACGAGAGGGACGTCCATACAAATTGAGGGCTCTTCTACAAACAGCTCTTTGTATCAGCCCCCCTCCCCCC
>VBVQ01003557.1:0-18202 GCA_011636635.1 Tetramorium simillimum
CCCCCGCCGTCCTCCGCGGTCCTTTCACCCCCTCCATCGGCGCATTCTCCTGGGCCCCGGCGTTCCGGAGAACGTGTATCTCTCTCTCTCTCTCTCTCTCTCTCTCTCTCTCTCTCTCTCTCGCTTCCTCTGCCTCCCTTTTCAGATTACGGCAGAACAATTCCGCGCGGCGGTTCTGACGTCTTCCTTCTTGCGGAATCAAGCCAACCGTCGCGTAGCGAATTCGTTCGAACTCGCTGCTAAGAACGGGCATCTCCCGTCCGTCTCCACCGTCGCGAGTTATACCTTTAAATTCAGCTCTAACAGCGACTGGTCCAGATCACGGCTCTGCATCGCGGCTTCCGTAAATCGTATCGGAAATTAATTTTTTTTATGAATACGATTAAGAAAATAAAATAGAAGTTAACGTTCTCCAACATGGTTTGCTATTATCTCCTCATTTTTACGACCGACAGCGCAATAATTATGTTCTCTTAGTAACTAAAGTTGACAATAGCGTCTAGAAGCGTTCGCGCATCTAATATGTTGTATGTTAATTGTATCGACGACTCGTGAGTATCGCGGGAAGCGAACGGACACAATGGGGCACACGGCGGCGCGCGATTCCGAGAGTCGGAAGTGAACGTTCCGGGGAGCGGATACAAGCATCAGGGGTTGGCGGGCGGTCCTCTTCTCTCTCCTCTCTCACCCGTTCTCTCTTTCCCGTTCGAACTCAAGTTGCCGACCGGCCGGACAGCGCTCGGTCGCCGGACAAAGCTCCTCTAATTGTCCCTATCAGCGACGAAGAATGGACCGCGGGCCTGCCTCTGACAATTTCATTTGTAATTTGCATAAGGCTTATTAAAATCACAATGAACGAGGAGCCGTGGCCGTTGCTGCGTCGCGCGCGACGATAACCGGCGATCACGGGGACGATCGCGAGAACGATGTCGACGTATCTCCCGTAATCTTTTTCAGAACCGCTTATACCGGAGTGGAGGATATAATCGCGTTACACCGAGCAACGCCGATTGCCAGTTGTGCGATGTTAACATTTTTTTTTTGCAAGGTCTTATAATTCCAATTTCCGAAATTGAATTTATCTCTCGAGGTAAAGCGAGAAAAAATGCTATAAATTTATTATATAAATATGTACAAATTATTATAAATATAATACATATTTATTATCAATATTTTGAATTATATGGCTCATTATTTGCTAAATAAATTCGCAATTTTTACTTTATTAATTTATTATTTATTGTTAGATACATTTAACTTTTTAATAATTTATTAGTAGGATCTGAAATATAATTACAACAATTAATATTATAACAATATAAACATGTTTGATATTAAATTATGAATAATGTTTGAAATATATTTATATTTATAATGATAAATATCATAATTTTTATAACGATGAAGTTCTTTGACATTAAATTGTAATAGATTTAATTATTTTATTGTTTTTGCTTTGTAATATGCCTTTGGGAATCGTTTATTAAAAAAAAATAAATAAATTGTGACAATCTGAAGAATTTAAACTTTTCTTTTTGCAGCGCGTTCACCAGTCCGCTACATAGGGAGAAAAGGCACGACGTTCGTCGCCCTGGCGGTCTGTTGGCAACACTGATTCACTCTGGTCTCCTCGCGTCTGCTTGCGTTTACAGTGCACCCTTGACGATGACGAACGTTTTCTTTTCGCCCCGCGCGTACTGCAAAATCATTTTACACGCAGCCAAATACCCGCATTGTGCAATAAATGGCCTGCTGCTCGGCAAACAAAAGAGCAAGGACGGCAGGGCGGATCTGTACATCGAGGATGCGATACCTTTATTCCATATATGCCTACACGTTTCCCCAATGGCGGAAATAGCGCTTACTTTGGTAAATATTTGATGGATGCTCGCTGCCGCGATTATACCTTTCGCAAAGTCGCGCATGCTGTCGCGTCTCCTTAAGCATGTACCTCGACACGTATGAAATTTAATATGATAAGTGGACGTGTCACTGTCCTAACCTATATCACAAGGACGAAACGTCGCATCGAGTGATCGCGCTCCATTTTCTTTTTATCGTGAAATGTTTAGTTCAAATTGTTAGAATAATAGCAATAATGCTATCAAGGCATGCTGTAACCCTAATTTAATGTTGCAACAGGTGGACCAGTTAGCTGCAAGCAAAGGCCTTATACTGGCAGGTTATTACCTGGCCAATGAGAATATAAATGATTTAAGGTACCTCAATATACTTTTAAAATGGAATTAATGTCCCTTTCTTTGCATTGTATACTGACTCACCTTTGTGCTTTCCATATAGTACAGACAGACCAGCCCACAGAATAGCAGACAAAATCGCAGAGAACTTTAACAGCGCGCTGCTGGTAGTGGTAAGTTCGTCAATTGTTATATCAAAATATTTTACATTTCTACATACTTGACAAGTTTTTGTTGTTATCAGGTGGATAATCGACTAGTGAACCAAAGTATGGAATCGAATCCATTGAGAATTTCGCAATTCGTAGAGGGAAAATGGAAGCCAAAGGACAAGGCAAAGTAAATATATATTTTTAAGATTATACGGAAAAATCATGTTGATCCTTGGAAAATCGACTTAATAGAATTCTTTTAGTAGTAGCAGTATAAGATGGGTGGGCATTAGATATTGTTCTTTTTGTTGCAGTATAATTTACAACGATGTTGACCTTATAGAGGTAATGTATTTGTTACTGAAGCAGGAGGCATATAGGAATCTGATCGATTTCGACAACCATCTCGATAACATCGCTCTTGACTGGCAAAATCAAGAATTAAATAAAATAATCGATGAGGCTGTCGACTTTGACACATAAGAGATGACAATGCAACCATTCCACGCACACACACATACACAAGTACACAGACACATCATACAAAGATTGTTTTATTTATGTTATGTTGCACTCTATCTATATTTCATTCACTATATGCAAAGTAACAAATGTACATATGCTATAGAATTTATAAATGAATATCACCTGTTTTTAAAAAAATCTCAGAATTTTACCTATTCCACAATTATCCTGCAATCTCCATTCTACAAGTTAATCTCGTATTATCTTTTTCAAGAGAAAGATCTCGCTTGGATTCAACAGTTTTAATAGTTTAACATTTATATTTAATAGACATTGACTTTAAAGAAAACATGACTTATCTTCTATGTGACTATTATATTTTTATAATATTTATACTTTATGTATTGTATATCGTATATTCTTCTGGAAAATAATTTTATGAAAAATCTGAAGAGCTATAAATCCGAATTTGATAATCATAAACGATAATTTTAATTGAATGAGAAAATAATTTTAAGACAACTTGTACTACGGAGTAATGTGAAATGAAAATATGTATACATCGATTCATGATTCTACACAAAAACATTATTTACCGACTGGTTAAGTAGGCAGGTTGAAGGAGAGGGAGCTTCAATGTATGTAAATAGTTCCTCAGGGTAGCTTAATTCCATATTTCTCCTTGTATTTATTCGACTTTTAACTGCCAGAGGAAGTTCTACTATTTGCGCGTAAAATATTATTTTATTGCGATTGTTACGACAGTTATTAAGATAATCTTGTGGCGTGAACTTAACCTCAGTTTGATAACGTCTTGCATTCGAACAGAAAGGTAAGTGCCAAATATTTCAAATATAAATAGTCATTTCCTTTGTAGACAACGATACAATATTTTAAACACAATTGGAAAATAGGAGTAAATTATTTATCTGTAATTTGCATACTTTTTGAAAAAAGTAAGATGTGTTCTAACTCATATTTATATTAAATAAATTTGTAAATGATTTTGTTCACCTTATATGTATTCATATAGTTTTTGTATTTTTTTATTATTTTTATAGGCTTCAAAGATAATGGAACATCGTTGTAACTGTGGTAGTGCACATGATACAACAGAATTAGGAGTCAGTTATAATTTGTATCAAAAAATAGATAAAGATAGAGTGCAATGCCTAAATGAGCATCAGGAAGGCAGTGGTGCCGGAGTCTTCAAAACTTGGGAAGAAAGACTAGATAGATCACAGGTCTCATAAAATTTCTATTTTATAAATATCAAATGTACCTTATTTTTTTTATAAAGTTTTCTACAGAATCTTTTGCCTATTTTATTTCAGTATGTCGAAAGTGATATTGATGCTGAGCTTCTGTTCAACATACCGTAAGTATTCTGATGTAATTTTTATAAATAATCAATCTCTTATGTTTTGATTTTGTTTTCAGTTTCACAGGAGATGTAAAATTAAAGGGTCTAATTGTGGTTGGAGATGAAGATAATTTTCCCAAAACAGTAAAATTGTGAGTGTATTAAAATTTAATTAAAATATTATAAACTTTCTTAAAAATGAAAAGAATTTGTGTCGATATTTAAGATGTAAAGAATAATATATTTCAATAAACTAATGTGTGTTAATAGGTATAAAAATCGGCCGCACATGTTATTTGATCATGTAAATAATGCCCCGGACCAGGAATTTGAATTAATTACAGACTCATATGGAATACATGAATATCCTATAAGGTAATTATACATTTATCATTATATATATTTTTAGATTTAAGAATTTTTTATAGCACACCTGTGTAATTGCAAATTGTTTGCGTGAAATATTAAAAATACGTAAAAATCATTATTGCAGAACTGTCAAGTTTTCATCCGTGCAGCATTTAAGCCTCTACTTTACTGACGAAAATGCAGAACAAATTAGAATTTATTATATTGGTCTCAAGGGTGAATGGACACCAGCTCATAAACATGGAGTAACTATTTGCACCTACGAAGCACGTCCCTTAATCAGTGATCATCCAACAGATGTTAACGAAGTCGGCAAGATAGTTAAATAATATCTGGATTAAAACCCATTTGCGAGATTTTTGGTTTACAAACAGGAAACGGATACGATTGTAATGTACTATATCTATGAAAATTTAATATAATTATGTTTTTGAATAAAAGTCCTCCAATAATAAGAAATTTTGGTAACAGTTTTATTTCAATTACACTTGTATGTTTGTAGTCTTATTGGAATTGTTCTATGATGGGGTATACATTAAAGACCTTACTTACTTAACAAATATATTGTACATTATTTCCATCACATTACATTAGCAAACTTCCTTGCATCTTACACTGATTTAGATTTATCGCGCGATTTTAGAATATGAAATAACATTACACTTTACGTTTGGAACTTGATCTTTCCTACATCCATTTCTGAGAATTGCATATCTAAGTGAAAGTCAATTATTTGAAATAATTCCAATGGTTGTGGTATCCTGCCGGTTTCAAGCTTTGACCAAACAGGAACGTCTGAAATATATCACATGCAACAATTAGATATCTCGCTTGATGACTTGCATCAATAAGACAAATGTATTTACCATTAAAATGTATTTCAAATGCGCCCGATGAAATCAATTGACCTTCTATGGCGTTACCAATGAGGAAAATCAATAAACAGGAATAAAAGCGATTATTTATACACCACTGCCATACCGACGTTAACGGCAGGCCAAAGTCGAATCCACTTATGATTAGAACCAGAATCAGTATTTTCAATGACCCCTAAACACAAACGTACATATAAATGAGCTGTATACAAAAGCGTAGAGCATAGAAAAGTATCACGCAATGGAATTTAATTACCAGTGTTTTTGCGATATACATATTATACCCGGGTGGGATGAAGTTCTCGCCTTCGACATGAAGCTCTGGATACTTCTGCTTAAGAATACTCACGTATTGTTCGAAGGCTTTTCTATAGCCGCACGAGTAGCTGCAACAGATATTAAATGCCTTTATTTACCGATAAACCCAAAGCGCAAACAACAACATAAACTCCGTAGTGCGCCTCTTAGATTTATGGGAGAAGCCTAACAAGTGTCTCGTTTAGGCGCGCGTGCAATTTAACGGCGGGCGATCGTTACGCGTCCATTATCTTATAGGACGGGACGCCTCCGGTCGCCCCCGGTGAAAAATCAACAAGATGATCGTTAGTCTCACCAGTAAAAAAACCTGAGGGTCGGCCCGGTTTTTGCGCCAAGTTTGGTCAACGGCGCCTCGTCGCCGTTCGCCTCCACGTTGTGCGCCAGCAGAATCGCGAGGGCACACAGGCGTATTAACCAACGCATATTTATCCCTGTCCTTATCAATTCATCGAAGAAGACAAACGCCCGACAACATCCACGCGACGACTAAATGCAACTAAAGGCATCGAATTACTGCATGATGACTCCGTTGCCTATCTCTCTCTCTTTCTCTCTCTCTCTCTCTCTTCCTCCCTCCCTCTACGTGTGCGTGCGTGTTGCGTAGACACGTAAACTTGCCGCGAGACTCTTCAATTTCCCACTTATCCACGCGGGACACGGTTATCGCGACCGAGACCGATTAGATATCACGCCGATCGGTCGACGAGCGAATTTTCATCGTCTGTCATCGATGAGAATACGAATTATTCTCATTCTGACAGGTTGCCTCGTACGCATGCCTCGCCGCAGGTGAGACACCATTGGCTGCGCGCGGACAGCCGCCGGGGAAGCTGTTGCCTGCCCGTTCTCCACGTCGACGATGTGTCGCAGGCGATCCCGCGCTCGTTCCTTGGTACCCGCCGATCCCTCGGAAGGGCGGGAGATCGCAGCCTCCTAAAAAAACGCGCGCTTCAATATGTCACGTCGGTATGCATTTTAGCGGTCTTTTGAGGATCCCGTTGAGACGTGGACGAGTCTCAAGGTATACTTGAAAGTATTCCTCGTGTGACGTAGCCTCGCCGAAATACGAGCGTCCCGTTGGGGGACTAATTGACCAAGTAGGACGGACCCGCAGAGCCTCCGGCGACATCGGCGTTCCGAAATTCATCGAGAAAGACTGTTTCGATTCTTGCTGATAAGTTCTGTTATCAGATGACGTGTGCAGTTTGACATGTCCTCACGGTTGACATTTCTGAGTAGGTTATGTGCCGCTGGTGAACTTCGAGGGCCGAGATGAATGAGAAAAATATTAACTCCGCCTTAGTGCGGAGGGTCAACAAACTCCTGGACTCCAGAGTGGAGCATGATAAGGTACAATTAGTAGATAGACGAGTCAATCACGTGGAATCACTCTCTTCTGCGAATTGAGTACGTTCTTTAGTATTGAATAATTATTTACACAGATTCTGGTGTTTTAGGACACGCTGGAAGCTTTGAAGGAATTGTCAACGTTCTTCACTGAGAACACGTTGAATTCCCGTCGAAATCTGCGCAGCAAGATAGAGAGGAGGAGTCTAGCGATAAACGAAGAATTTCTAGCCGCCTTCAAGGAGGTAAAGGGTGCTCTGGACGATGTTTATCAAAATGTTCTGGCAATGAATACGGCTGTGCAGTCTATGACTAATCGCTTGCAAGTTACAAAGACTCAAACGTCACAACTGATTGAGCAGACTTCAAAACTTCAGAGCGAAAGGTAAGCATATTTGTACGTTTGTACAATGATGCGGATACAATTTTTAAAAAAACTTATTATTTGCTTTCATCCTCAGTCAAGCCTTAACCATGCAGCAAGAAGTCGCAAATGCATTTATTAAAAATTTCCAACTGACTCCATCTGAATTGACTGTACTGCATGGATCGGCCAGGGAGTCGCCTATAACAGAAGAATTTTTTTTTGTAGTTAATAAAGTACAGGTAATATATACATTCAAAGCGCTATTTGCCTTCAATAGTGATATTTACTTCTGATTTTTATGACTCGGAATTCAGGATATTCATGGCAAGTGTAGAGTACTGATGCAGTCTGGTTATCAGACACTGGCTCTGGACATCATGCAAAGGATGACATTATTACAAGAGTCTGCGCTTGAAAGATTATATCGATGGACGCAGACTCAATGTAAAAACATAGAAAACGAACGTTTGGCGCCGTTACTCATTAAGGCTATGAGTAAGCTACAAGACAGGCCAGTGTTATTTAAGTAAGATTAACTTTTGAATTTAACTATTATTTCTTTGAAACTGATGTTTTTTTATTTATTAATTGACATACTGAACATTGTTAGGTACATTCTGGATGAGTACTGTGCAGCTAGAAGAACTGCCTTGGTTGGGTCCTTCATAGATGCATTAACATTAGGGGAAGGTTTTGGTGGAACACCTAATCCTATAGAAATGCATGCCAATGATCCGAAGCGATATATTGGCGATATGCTTGCATGGTTGCATCAAGTAATACCTGTAGAGAAAGAGAATATTCTTATTTTAGTGAAAGGCTGTGATAAAACAGGTAAGACGCTTTTGTTTTTTCTTCTTTTTTTTTATCTTTAATCTTTATTTAAATATGAATATGTCTATCGCAGATGTGTCAGATCAAGTGAAACAGGCGTTAAGTAACATCACGGAAGGATTATGTCATCCTTTAAAATCAAGAATAGAGCACGTTATATCTACAGAGGCGCCAGCAACAGTATTATACTCCGTTACAACCTTAATCAGATTTTACCATGCCATTATTGAACAAGTTATCCCCGACAGTGTTCTGGATCAGACATTGTCAGACTTGTTAAGCTTGAGCGAAAAAAGTTTTCTAAGCAGGCTACAGAGAGAAACGAGAATCGCCCTCGGAGAGCGCGCGGAGCCTCCTGGAAGCGATTTAATCCCCGCTCCATCAGTCTCTAGATTATTGTCACTTCTAAATGAAATATTGTCTGTCGCCAGTATAGCCGAAGACAGAGAAAAGGATATGTTGCAGGTATATTCAGCAAAAATATTTTCTCGCCTTTTTACATTTACTTTATGTCGGTTTATGATCGACAGATTGTATCGTGTATCATCGATCCGTTACTTCAAGAAGTTAATGAAACAGCCTCCAGATTGCCAACCGTGGATATGGCCGTTTATCTTCTCAATTGTATGCATCAGATACAATCGACGTTGGCATTGTACGAATATATGGATCAGAGATTAGAAAGGTTACAGGTGATTGGTTAGTTTATACGCTAGAGTCGAACGTAATAAAATGAAATTATTTCCACAATTTTATTTCATGTTCACTTGTAAATTTTGACAATATTGTAATCAACTATAATAATTTAGGCACAATCGGATGCGCAAATCGACACGCTTACATCGGAGCAAGCTAGTTCTCTGGTCGCGCATTTAAATCTTGGCTCAATTTACACCATTCTGCAAGGACGCGATCAAGGACCACTTTCGTCCATACCCGGCATGGATGCCCTCAGCGTGAAAGAGTTTACTGTAAGTACTTCAGTCACAAATACAAAATAATGTATGACTAACAATATTAATGCTTCTTTACAGAATAAACTGGAGGCATTTCTAGTGATGCCGGACGTCTTGCTGCTTCCACAAATAAGCTTACTGCAAAGCAACAACCATCGCATCATTACTCAGAAACGATCGTTTGAAGTGATAGGAGCTATATATAGGCAGTTGTACGACGCCTGCTACGATCCAAAAAATTTATACCAAAATCCCAGCGGTCTCTTTTCTAGATCACCCGAGGATCTTCTTCAGACACTAATTTCTCAATAATTATATCTCCGAGAAGACATCGTATATTATATTCACATATGTATATATTTAAATGATAATGAAGTATACGAAAATGGGAATATTGATTCTTTATAAACATAAAGTATTTTAAACTTTTTAAACATTTTTAACGCGTGTAATGTGTAATTTACATTTACATGGCAATATTTATCGGATTTAATAGCATTAGTTTAATCACATCAGTAGTTACAACTGCTAATGTAAAATGTACAAACGCTAGTTAAATCCGGTTTTATAACACCGGTTGCTATTATTTTATACTCATTTATGAAAACATAGACTTATAAATCCGGTTTTAAAGTAACCTGTAAACGTTAAGCTAGTTGTGATTGCATTATCAACTCAAGATAAAATTATGAAGTTTACTTTGACAAAATCAAGATTTTTAAATTTCTTTAAATGGAGATATTAATATATCATTAGTGATGGAAATAAAGTAACATTTTTTTTTGTCTAAACGAGCATGCGTTTTAGGAAATTAAAAATGATAGACATTACTAAATCCGATTAATGATGACGTGCAAACGTAATCATCGTTTTCATTAAAAATATCAAATTTAAATAATATTTCTTTGTTTAAAATTGCGGAAAGATGGTCGGATTTAGCGTCCCGCCAATGCAGGCGATTGGCGCGCGGTTTTCGAGCGCACGCAACGACGAGCGTCGATTGGCCGGGCGGACTCGCGTCGGCTTCGACGGCCGCGGGTCGGCGCACGCGCCTCGCGCGGCGATTGGCCCGGCGTTTTCAGTCAGTCGCTAGTCAGGTACGGTGGAATGTGGTCGCTTCCGCGTTTTGTTCGCGAGTGCCGCGCGTCTTTCATTCATCCGCCCGTGTGGTAGTGCGTGGCTCGCCGTGCGCGGCGGTTTCATCGCTAATCGGTAGCGCGATATCCCGCGACGCGTCTCGTCCGCGTGCGTGCGCGCGCGCGCTCGCTCGCTCGCTCGCTCGCGTCAAAGTCCGGGAGGATCTCTCGTTCCTCGAGGATCGTCCGACGGAGAGTCCGGGGACGTGCGGAGAGTAGTTGCGGGAGCCCACGGCTTTTCACGCCGCAGGAGGGGTACGGAGGCGACGTGAGATGCGGCGCCGTACGGCGGCGGGCAGGGCGCCGACGCGACGCGACGCACGCAGCGCGATATAATTCCGTACCGCGCCGATCAAACGCGCCATGGACCTCGCCGTCCCGTCGACCGTTCGACGCGCACAAAGGACGGATGGAAAGCGGCGGCAGTAAGTGAGTGAGTGAGTGGAACGAGCGTTTTATTGAGTGCGGGAGCAAGATGGCGGAATCGAGCTATTATCAGGTGAGTCTCCGCCGAGTGCGAGGCAGCTCCGTCACTTCTCCGCGGCTCTCTCCATCGCCACGCTCTCCCCCGCGAGCTGGTGCGCGTGCCCCGACGTCCCGCGCGCGCGCCACCCGGACGCCATGATCGCGCACCTCTCCCGGGGAGGATCGGGACTCCCGTCCTCTCCTGGCCGTCCCGCCGTCTCTCGCCTGCCTCTTTCCGCCGCCGCCGCCGCCGCGTTCTCGCTCGCTCGCTCGCTCGTCCGCGACGCACATGCACTTGTACCCCGGGGCGCGAGAGCGGGCTTTCCCATCGACGACGGCCACCGTCGGGCCGTTCGCGCGCGGATCGCCGTGACCGGCGGACCAGACGTGACGGGCCGCGCACACCTGATATGCGCCTATTTCCGATTTCCTCGCTCGGGCCAGCCCTCCGCTTCCTCCGCGCTCGATCGTCCGGGTTAATTGATTCCGCGGCTCTTCGACGTTAACGTTACCACCTGCGCCGCGAGGAAGGATTACCAGTTAACAAGGATTTAATCGGCGCCCGCCCGGTTGCGGCCTGCGGTTTTCGGCTCGATTCCGCTCAGCGACTACTCCGCTGTCGCCTGGGTTATTTATTCGCATCCTGCACTTACCACGTAAATGATAAATTAATCGCGGTCGATCTGGGCCCTAGATCGCGCGATTCAAGTCCCGGGGGTGAATTTTACCGAGTTTTACATCTTTCTCGCCTTTCGACGCGGAAAGACGGAGGCCTTCGTCTTGCGATCTTCGTCGCGACGGTGCCGATCTCGCTCCGCGATCGTTATCGTTCCACCTGACGAAGACGACGAGGAGGTGACCGGTCGGCGCTAATCAGCGTCGGGGTAACCGGTCCTGGCTGACTTTTCGCGCCGGTCGGTTTCTCCTCGGTAACACCTGCTCCTGCTGGCGAGGAGGCACGAGAGACGCGGGAACGGCACGTCCGAGATGCGCGCTCGGCCGCCGCTCGCAAGCGGATCACCGCGACTCGCTGCACGATCGAGGAGCACGTTGTATACGGTGAAGGCACTCGCAGATCGTCGAGCTCGCTCCGACGATCGGCACCGGGAGATCGTGGCCGTCGGTTTTTGTCCCGAAAACTTTCACGTATAATCGCCAGTTAAAGACCCGATCTCGATAGGTTGATTCTAGCGGATCGCTCACTGATACTTTCCTCCAAATTTTATATAGCGAATAGAATGTCGATGTGTTACGAGAATAATATTCAATATTTTTAATATCGTCTGCATTTTTTTTGTTCAAGATTTAATTTTACAACAAAACGGAGAATATCAAGTTGGTGCGGAAAGTTTGTCGTTTTTCCACTGTCGAGTTTCGCACTAAAATAGCTCCGAAAAAAGATAAATAAATAAGATAAAAATAAAGCTGCAGTTCTCTGAAAGAAGATTGAAAAAGTTTTATCTGGAAGAGAGAGAGAGAAAAAAATGAATAAATTGAAAGCCATTCGCGCGCGATAATTTTGCTTCCACTTTGTTTTGGCCGTAATTGACAAACCTTTGAGAACCAATTTAGCGTAACAAATTCGTTTTATATGTGTCAAATTTCGCAATCGTTTGTGTTCCGAATTAAAATTACAGTGATCGCAATGCGTCAATGGATGA
Source organism: Tetramorium simillimum (assembly GCA_011636635.1). Lineage (NCBI taxonomy): Eukaryota > Metazoa > Arthropoda > Insecta > Hymenoptera > Formicidae > Tetramorium > Tetramorium simillimum. The sequence goes on from VBVQ01003557.1 coordinate 12,507, forward strand.
GTAATGAGTCAGCAGTTTATCGCTGTCGCGGACGTCAGAATTTTCTAAATTTGGAGTTTTCTAAATTTGCGCGATAGTTCCCCCGAGACTCCGGAAGACTCTCGGCACCGGTGAAAACAATTTCCCTCGCCGCTTTCACGACGTTCCCCCCGGTTCCCTCCGCGCGCGAAACCGTTCGTCCGGGCGAAAAGGGTTCCCCCTGACGTCGCGACGTCTGTTGACCTCCCGGGGATAATCGTGCGCGAGGCACAAATATTGGCGGAATGCATGAAAATAGATCGTGCGTCAGGGTGCCGGCCGTGCGCACGTTTTCGCACACGCGGCGAAAACCAGATTAACATCCAGATGTACTTTCATTATTCTTTGAAGGCACAGCCGCGCACAGGGGGGTTCTCTCGCCGTTTCCCATGCCCGCCTGGCAACGTCTTGACACGAGGGGAATTTGCGTAACCCCGCACGATCGCGGATTGTGAATGGAGACGTCGTAATTTCGTGTGGTAATTCTTCGGCTAAACGCTTTAGTAGCCGTGCCGTTTCGACAGGTTCGAGTCTCCCGATGCTGCTGCTTGTTGCACAATAGCACCATTACAATATAGCACGCGATAGTACACGCCGTAAATTCACAGATATTTTTCTCGAGATGAATCGAGTCTGTCAGAGTCGGCCACAACCTGACTGCGGCATAAAAGAAACTGGAAACAGGTAGTGGGAATTGATGATGCATTATGCATCAATTTCATATACATATGATTTATTTAGTCATAATAAAAAAAAATATATATATATATGCATATGAAACGGTCGATCAACATCGAGTTGCGTGTTTGGTTCGTGCTTGACGATTGGCTGCTTTTTTCTCTCTCTCTCTTTTTGAAGATACCTTCCTCGCGTATTAGCATCGCGAGGAAACGATAAGTTCACGTTTTACAGTTGAGTAACGCTGTTATCGGCGCGGCTGAGATAAGAGATAACGGCGTCGGCGCTGTGTCTTCTTGGTCAGTTCTACTTCTCAAATTCGAGTCGCGCGCTTCGGGTGCCGCGGCGAGGAGGTTTATACAGTTACGGGCCGTGTGACGCGGACGGTGTGCGGAATCGCGGAAATCACCGCGGGGCGTGCGGGACGTGGTGTCGTGAGATTTTCCGCCGCAACAGGTGGCTGGCGTTTACCTGGCCGCGGCGCGCGGTCGCGGCCCTTGGAGATTATCGCTCCGGTGACAGTGATTCAGCAGTGATTAATCGCGACGCGGGGGCCCGTTTGTTTGTCGCTCGGTGCAAATATTAATGACGAGCCGATTAGAACGTTCGCCCGGCGACATTAGTGCACGCTGCTAGGAGGCTCGCAGGTATCACGGCGCGAGGCCGTATACACGGAATAAGGATGTCGTTTATCGGAGCGGACAAAAAGAAGAGAGGAACGTTTAAGTGCAAATGCATCCCGTTAACCAAAGTGACCAGCTTCAAATACCTCCGGACATACTCGGCGCCGTGTGCGGTACGTTTCCGCCGACATCGTCGGCCTCTAAATTGCCTCGAAACGGGGGACACCTTTTAGCGCGAGGTCGAGTCCACTCTCGCGCGCGATCTGCACGTTGCATGTCTCTCTCCAAGTAGGTCACTAATACGTCCGTTAGAAGTTTGATCGAATACCCTTGGACGTTTCCATGGGCGGAGCAATTGTCGCGCTGCCGCGCGGCGTGACAAGCGGACCGACGTCCATTCATCACAATGGGATGATGCTGTTCCGATGCCCGGCGCTCGATGCCCGAGACCGCGGGAGACCGATACTTTCTCCCGCGTGTGTTGTGTGTTTGCCTAGCGTCTATATCCGTATCTCACGAGTAGGCCACGCGGCGGGTATATACATCTGTACGCGCCGGGCGATTTCCGGTTTAAGAGATATATCCCCGCGAGTGTTTCCCTTCGGCCCGACGCCGGCCACTCCGATCGTCGATATTTACAGCGTGCAATTTCCGCCCCGGTATTATCTTAACCCGGCGAACGCTAACGCGAGAGATTACATTGCGATTATTATTATTATTACTACAAAGATTAACGCCGCCTCGCGCATAATACCGAAAGGATTATATACGCTCTCGATGCGCGGAAACGAGCACGGTGTGCCTCGGTACGATGCCGATTATTAATTGATACGAATCTTGGCACGGGAGTGGGAAAAAAAAATGGATTAAATATAGATATAGTGCTTCGCTCGTGTCTCGTATATAAACAGAAAAAAGTGTGGAGATTACTGCAGAACACAAAAGGAGGAACTCTCTCTCGTTTTAATTAGAAAGAGAGAGTTTAATTAGAGATTGATTAATCGTCCGACCAACTACCCGTCGTTCGTGCGCGCTCTTTTGCCCGGGCCCGATCGCTACATCAATAATCAGGATCGAATTGTATCTGTTTCAGGGCGATTACATCAGGCACCCAGTTCTTTACCAACTGTCGAGCAAGTATGGAGTGGCTGGCAGTGACCAGGTGCCCTTGCCGGCTCGTCTCGACGAGCTGCGGGAGCACATACGCCGAGAAATACGCAAGGTATGTGGAGTTTCGCTTATCCCTCGTCGACTGCAGTTTCTACGAAGCTCTCTTTCCCTTCGTCTGTGTACACACGGTAGCGCGGTCAGCACTCTGCGTTCTCCTTCGTTATCTCTCTCTCTGTCCTGTGTCGCTCTCTTTTTCTCCCCAGCAATAATCGTCCTAATGCATCTCTCTTTTTTTTTATTTCGATCTGTAGAGATTAATGTCTCTTTGCTGGTAATATTAATTTTTTAGTAGTTATTCAGGCTATCAATGATAACGTTATCGCTGAAAGATCAGTTCTCTCATGTAATAAACAAAGTTAGTTCGGGATGATATTTCATCCATGATAGCCTTTGAGAGTTAATGCTCTTCGTCTCTTTTTTGTCTCGAGTAATAAATATCCTACGTACGATAGACGTAGATGTCTAGTCCCATAGTAGAAACATTAAACGACGACTTTTATGAGGCTAATATAAACCAATTCCACAATCTCGGTGGAGATTTGCAATTACAATTTCATCCTCGATACTCAAAAAAATTACGAGACTGTGACGAGTGTTTACAGATCGCGAGCAATTATGTTTTTTCGCGCATACCCGTATATGCTTTAATTAATACCCGACGTACATCTCGGTAATAAGCGATCGATGATCTATGGCTTCCGGATGCACCGGGCATCACGTTCTAAATCACGTTGCGAATGGAAACTTGAGGGTGGTCCGAACATTTCTGCAACTCGCGCAAAAACAAGTCTCGCTATGTAGCAGCGCGTCGCTCTCTTCCTCTTTTTTTTTTCCTTTTTCTTGTTTTATCTCTCGGTACTTACTAAGCACCTTTACAAAACGCTCGTCTAACGCCGTCTGACTGCTACCTACCGCTAATAGATCCACTGCGAAACAAAGCCGCGTAATAGTATATAATGCGATAGGTTTCTTAACGCGGCACATTTTCATAAACGCTTGTTACCGGAGCATTCGCTGCAAACGGTGAGTCAACCGCACCGCAGAATAGATGCGCGCATAACGTCACGGAAGCCAAGACCATTCATTTCAAATGAACCATTATTCTTTAATTCCTCATTGAATAAGTGTCTGTTTTTGAACGATTATTTTTGTCCGACTATAATGTTTGGCGTAACGTTATACCGATCCTTCTTCATACGTCAACCAGCACGCTCTACATCGGAAAATAATTATGTCGAATGACTCATTGCGTAAATTCACAGCAACTATGTATTAATGTTCGATAATAGAATATCGAAAGGTATCATTGGGCATGTGCGTGATTTTACGTCTCATTTGCCGTATGAAGGAGCGGCATGATTAAGCGATAGATGTGCCTTTACGCGAGCGACTGGCCGATCGTAATAAATGTTAATGCAGTTAAATTCTGCGGTATGAGAGACGTCAGTTTCGATTGAATTGGCACGAGAGCGCGGTGGCGACGATCGTTTCAGTGCGCAATCACGAACTTTTATTAAAATTTTTTTTTTCGTTCGCAGGAGCTGAAAATAAAGGCCGGCGCGGAGAAGTTGAGGGAGGTTGCGACCGATCGCAAGTCGCTCTCGGATGTCGCGACGATTGTGAAGAAGGCGAACAGTAAGCTGAACGAGCTCCAGGCGGAGCTGCAGCAGCTCGAGAGTCAAATTATACTGACGCAGGGCCAACCTCAATCGCCGCAGCAGAATCACTCCAACGGTCAAGGTTGGTAAAGCGAAGCCGCACGCGGCGCTATGCGATACCATCTTCGTGTTCGCCTTATAATTCCCCGCGTAGCATTGACCGAGCGAGAATAAAGCGGTCCGCTACGCGCTCCTAAACGGGTTTTATGTAACGAACGTCGCGCGTCGGACGCAATATCGGTACAAGCACTAAAGATCTTCGATATCGGGACACTCCGTGGAAAACAGGTTAATATAAGCAAAGAGAAATCGCCGTCTCTTACATCCGTCCTGCGATAGTTTAATAAGCATTATTACGTGAGTCATCGTGGAAGACAGGCGATTACAAGCAATTAAAGCGCGCGAACTATTAATAATCGATGTGCTGCGGACCGTCGAACCGATCGTTTCGAGATGCTTTTTCATCAAGTCTCACGAAAGCATTCCCGTTAAATTTCACGATAATTTCATGTTTATTTTCACGCGGCGATTATTGCCCCGTTTATTCATTGGTTTTACGTATCGATGTATTGCGATAATAGTTAATGTTCCGGTATGTCAGCTCCCTACCGCGTTAACGACGTTCCGTGTCGTTAACGAGGGGGCACTTAATAACTCCACCCGTTAACGAGGCGTCGAGACAACGTCTTCGGGTTTATAAAGCTCGTCTGAGCATACCAAGCTCCACTGCTAGGCCTTACATCGCGCCATTAGCGCTGACAAATCGAGCGTATCTCTTTAGCGCAGTGATGTTTCTGACTCATCGATCGATATACATATCACCGTATATTAGATATACGTATATCTAAACGCTCAAGTTTAGATGATAGAAAAAAAACAATGATCAACTAGATAAATAGCGAAAGATGTGTCAATATTGATTATCTAAATACCTAAGTTAAAAAAGCGCGATCGATACGATAAATGCAGCGAATGATATATTTATCTTTTGCATTGCTGGTCGATTGACTCTAGCAGTGGAGAACAATAGATGCCAAAAGAATGTGCTATTAATATCGTTAACACTGTCATTCTTCCATGAGATTGGATTTATATGCTAGCTGCACACTTTCATGCTGTACGTGATTCGATCCAGCTTCTATGTATACTCCTATGTGATGTCTAAAACGGCATTCGATTCCACGAATTTTCTCCCAGTTTTGACGAGACGACAAAGAGGCATCGATTACCGTCTGCTTTGCGTCTGCATATCTCCCTCTCTCTCTGCTCCAAATCTCTCTCCGTTTATCTCGCAGGACATAAATTAGAAACAATTAACGGAATTTTTTACCTCTATCAAGTTATCCCCCCACCATCGCAAAAAAAAATCCTCACCCATAAAAAAATTTGTTACTCGACTGTTTTTGGTCTTAAAATTTTCCTTGGACAATCCCCTTCAAGAATCAACAATCGCCGATTTTGTTGCTCTCCTTTAAATGATTATAAATTATTTATTATAAAAATAAATAATTTATAATTATTTAGAAAAAAAATAAAATAACATATGAAA
>VBVQ01003558.1:0-18208 GCA_011636635.1 Tetramorium simillimum
CAAAATATACTTTCCTACGTAAAAAGAATTGCTCTTTCAGATTCCGGGGTCAAAATTCCAAAATTTTCTATCGGAAATTAAATATGGCGACTCAAAGTTGATATAAATTTTTTCTGAGCCGAAAACCAATCGACTATAAAATGGCCGCTTGGGAAGTAATGGGTTAATATTCATATTTAGGAAATAGAAACTTTTCAATTCTATGTTATATTATATTATATTATGTATACCCGATAATTAGAAAAGTATATACTCGTAGCTTAATAAAATTTTATTTATGAAAACTATTTGATCTATTCTTATAATATCTTTAATCTATGCAAAACTACTGTAAGCAGGTTTGCCGACAGGTTTTGTATTGTGTACTGCATTAAGATGTATGAGTAAAAGGGAGGACGCTAAATAAAGTTTTAAAAATTAATTCTTCATTCTTAATACCAAGTGCGTTTATATACTTTTGTCAGATTTAATTTCTTCCGAAACGAATATTGTATATCAATTTAGAAAAATATATTATAAAATCTGTAATCATTGATTCGATCGAATAGTTATACATTTCTTGGCACTATTAAAGTTTTTAGTATGTATACAGAGCTGTTTTAGAATCGGAAACAGAAAAAAAAGAACGAAAAATTTTATTTGCACAAAGGTGTCTTATACGTCAACGGTGATCTTAAGTATCCATTTATACGTAATAATTAAAAACCCTGCATTGCGAAAACTAAAATGACGCACGACAAAATTGATTCTAATTATTTTCTGTATTTATTATATCTTTTAGTTATACTTTTCTGTAATTTGCTCACAGGTTGTACATTGCTCACAATAGTACTAAATTACATGCGTTCGAGTGTATTTCAACATTTTGATTGACGAAGTAAATTTTACTAAAAACTAAACTAGCAAAAAATATATTTTCAAAAGTTAAGCAATATTATTAAAATTTTGTTAGATATTTAAGGTCTATTTATTAACGTAAAATCAAAATTTTTCAAATTTAAAATGGTAAATTCAATATAACGACTAAAATCATAATTTTATTTCATCATTTTGAATTTTTATTCTATTGCCCTTTATTTAAGAAAAATGTTATGAACATTACGTAACATTAGTAGCTAATATATTGTGCTACTGGGAAAAGTGTAGTTTTCGTATCACATAAGAATTTTTCTTGAAAAATAATAATTCGCTACAAATAAAGGAATGAGAAATGAGAAACAATCGAAAAAAAAATCATGAAAGCGTTTTCGGAAAAATCACTGCGCCGATTACGTTCTTACGAACTACGAGAATATAAAAGTGAGTAGTTAAATCAAATATACGAATACATAGCAGCGCTACGAATCAATTAGTACTTTCACTGATCCGAATTTCGTGAAAAAGTGTTTCGCCGTCTCGCCTCGGTTTATAGGCACGTTGAGTTTTTGTTCGCGTGAAAGTTTAGCAATAAGCAACGTCTTTCTTTTTTATCAAAACACATTTAATTGTTCGCTTTGGAGTGACATTCGCGTGGTAAGAGGACTAATAATAAGAGAAATGTGTTGTCCGAAAGAAAGATGTATGATATTTGCATAAAAATGACATCATTTTTATGGACAGTTAAGTTCCTAAAGCGTTCAAAAAGCGAGATTTTATTAAAGAATAAAATATTTTTTTTAACAGAAAAAATATTTTGCGTAGGAAATTTACATAAATAAATACTTTAATACTTTGAAAACAAATACTTAATCTGTGATAATGCGTTTTGAATTTTTATGCGTTTCTAATTTCCTTTTTAATTGAAAAAGTTAATTAATTATTTATTAATTTATTTAAGAAGATTCAATTTAATTATTAAGTTATTAGACGATCCATATTTACAATGGAGTACAAGAAAAAGATAGGATGTTTCATTTTTTTTTCTTATGTCTTTTGATCTGTTGACAAACTCGAAATTAATGTTTCTTTAACTGTGAGGAAATGCAGAAAATGTAAGAAATATAATTAATGTGAGAACTACAGTATAAATCTTTTTTTACATTAATTAGAATTGTAATTAATGTACAGCTACGGGGTACATGCGCTATAACTAACACCGACCAAGATGAGAGATGATTATCGACCATGACGGTTGTAATAATTAGAACTGCTAGAGAGCGATATGGCTTCAAATGTGATTTTGTAGGATATATACTCAGTAATGTTATACTGATATTTAGCTACTTGAATAATTTTACTAGAGAAGCTATTGATCTGCGAGGAAAGATTCGAGATAAACGAGTTGCTGAAATACGAAAGGATGTCATTAGGATAATTATCTCTATTTGCAAGCGCGGACTCTATTGCTCAAACGATAAAAAATCACTTTGTTTAGAGGACAATGGAAATCTGTTAAATAACAGGTACGCTGCTTAACGAGGCATGCCAATTAAATGCTATAATTATATGAGAGCTAGCTAATATAAAGCTAGCTTTAAAAATCGGCAGTTTTTAATTATACGTGATCGGAGCTTAGCGGAATCGAATTTTAAACATCGGAACGTAATATAATACCGTTAATAAGAAATACTGCGATATATTCAAAATTTGCGTTAATGAACAATCATCGCACAAGAAGCATTTTTATTCAAAGTAATGCTTTTAAATTTTTAATGTTAATCATATAAAAAAGTCCAATAACTAAACAAGATTAATAAAAAATTAATTAATGAATAATAAGATTAGTAAATATATTTATCATTACAATAGTCGTACAATTCTATATGAATTCGATAACTTATTCGTGTGTGTGTGTGTGTGTGTGTGTGTGTGTATATTAATACGAGAGATTCTCTTTTTAAAAATTCTTTGAAATTTTAATTGATATTTTAATCTTTTAATGCATTATAATGAATAAGGTAGTTAACATAACTATAGTATAATAATATCGTTGCTTAAGAGGGTTCCTAGAAAAATTTGCAAGAATCGCATACCGATAATTTTAGTATGTCACGACCTTCGTCTAATACGAGAGAAATACCCCTGGTATATGTATCCCTGGCGTTCGTTTGTGTGATAAAAATTCTGTCCACCTTCCGGAGACATTTCTTGTGTACAGAAACAACAAACCGTGTTAAATCGATCTCCGGTCAGGCATGCAGATTGAGGTAAGAACAAAGAGAGACACGAAATGTCGTAATCTCGGTTAACCGAACGGCAGACGGCTATAACAAACATGGAATGTACCTTTTTCACGAATCAAACAAATCTTTCACCCTCATTTTTTTGCATTTAACACGAAATAATGACATGTGAATTGCGTTTCCCTCTTCACATTGAATGTTTTGCGTGTTGTATTATGTAACAAGCCGTACACAATAAATCTTATGCGAATCGATTGGAAGACAGGATACCGAATTGTTAGTCAAACTGACAAGTTTTAGCAGATAAAGATAAGTCATTAGATATATATACATTATTTTATATTTTTTTATTTAAAATATTTTCAAAAAAGTTTGTTTCTTTCGGCAAGCGTATATCAATTGAAAAGATCGAATGGCAGGAATGTAGATCGTGAATTGTCTTCGGGGGAACTCCGTTCACTTGAATGACAACTAAATGAGAACACAAGAGATACTTGAAGAATGCAACGATAATTATCCCCTCACCTGAGCGGCGCGGAATAAAATGCATCGCTACGATGCAGCTGCGGGAACCGACGTCTTCACCCATTCATTTCCCGCCGTTCGCACGCATGATCGACAATATGTGAGAAGACATGCGCACAATTTACGTCGTTTACATTGTTACCCCCGTCGATGCTTCCACTTGTCGCGACTGCGAGGTAAAAGTGCTCGCAGTGCACGCCCGCACGCTTATGGCCTATCCATTTCCTACGGGGATCTTTGTAAATGTGAGTCGTGACTGTTCTGATCCTGCGACTGTGTCGGGATACACGAAGTACGCGGATCAATGACGTAATGCCATAAGTGATTGCGCAGAGCAATGGAACTAGATACCCGATTGGATGTAGAGCACCCGGACGGGCAATCTATGAGATACATCGATACGCGAATTCATACGATTCACTTTCAACGATCACAGTGATAAATCGATTGAAGTGAATACACTGAATGAACAAGTTGCTGTTTGGATAAAAGTGTTTAGCTTCTCTTACGTTAGGACTTCCACTGAGACTATAAACTTACTTGCATATCTCTTTAGAACTTATATATAAGTTTAACTTCTCTTACAATTGTCTTATTTTATATACTGCGAAATAATGTTTATAAAATAATTTAACGTTGCTGATATTTAAGTGTTTAGTCTAATAACAATATCGATTATTTAAAAATAAAGTTTATTATATTTTTATAATAATATATGTATAATACGATTTTATATATTCATTATTCAACATAAAATTATTTTTATGAAAATATGCCTTATACATATAACAAATTTCTATATGTTGGAAAAGCAATTGATATATTGTAAGAGAGTCATGTGTATTCATCTTGAGAAAATGCTTCGATTTGTTGAAATTATGGCAATAAGCTTAACATCTCAAACGAATTAAAATTTTACTTTTCATGAAAGACAACTTATATAAAGATAAATTATATTTGAAAAATGTAGCAAAATATAGATGATAAATGAAATTGTACGATAAAAACAAAGTTTCCCATAGTCATTTATCAAATATATGCAAATTGTTCTATAGTAAAAAAATACATATAATTTTCTTTATTTTGAAAAATATGCAAGAAAAGTTTGAAAGAAATATAACTTGTGAAGAGATAACTAAATTTGTAATTATTTCAATGTAGCATATCGATTTTTACCGTTCTGTAAAAAGAAAAATATAAATTTTTCTATTATCGTCAAATTATTTAACATTTGGCATAATAGTTCATACACTAATGTGATTTTTAGTTATAAGAGAAATTTTATTATTTATTCTTCATGACCCATTTTACATCCTCTCCGTTCCTCCGGCAAAAAGAAACAGAAACAGGCTGTAGATGCCTGTGGCTATGACATGATACAAGCAAGACGCAAAGTTTTTATTTGTCGATCATCGAGTTGTCGACATTTAACGTGTGAATTTTATGCGGTGTACCCTATAGATGTACCGCGGACACGACTCGCGCGTGAAAAAAAAAATTCATTCGTCATGATCCGTGATACTTGACGAGGGATGGGCCGCAATAAAACGGTTGTCGGTACACCGGTAAGCATTACAGTGTGCTAGCGCATGAAAGCGAAAGTAATGCGTATATAGTATTTGATTGGCACATTTATTGCTGCGATTTTATTCTATGGTCTCGTATCTTTCGTTTGATTAATATATTCTTCTTTCATCAAACGTACGAGAGAGAGTGCGTTTCCCATGATAATTACGTGATAATATCATCGGGAATTTTTTTTTTTTTGTACAAATGTGAAAACCGAGATTGTTGACAGGAACGCTCAATGGCTCAATGGTGGAGCAACACTGGTTATCCGAAAGCGTTAATTAGTGCGTTCGGCTTCGACTGTCCGACAAGCACTGCGCTTATGTAAATGGGCGGAAGATGACGAACAAGCTCGGTAGCGGTCTCGAGCACGAGCGTTTCCGGCAACGCCGGTAACCCTCGGTAAACATTCGGGGCGCGCGCGCGCCGATTGTGCAACAGTTACTCCTGGCAAGCTAATGACATCAATTACACGCGGCTGAATACTATCTCCCGGCAAATCTCGCCTCGGCTCAACTCGGTCTAAAAACACATCCTGAAGCAGAAAAACGTCCCGGGCCCGTTAACGGGCTCTCGAATCTCTCGCTCGCTCGATTCACTCCGGATTTCACATCTCGCGCTCGTGTTAACCGCAGAAACGCACCCACCGGGGAAACCGCGTGCGTGCGTGCGTGAGCGTGGAGCGCGTGTGTGGAAAACACTTTCTTCTCGCGCGGAAAACCGTGTTACCGCGCGGTTTCTCTCCACGAATATATGGGCGGGCGCCTGTAAAATTCGCGCGCCCGGTATAATTAGAAGCGAAGAGGCTGCGCTGTCCGCCCGCCAGCGTTTCTCTCAACACTTCATTAGTGCATCGAGCAATTTTATTACTGAGGAGTTATAATTTTGTAATTAAATGCATATACGATTGCAGATTCTGAGATTTATGGAGATACTCTCATAAAGCAATGCGATAATAAAGAGCTTCGCACTTTCTATATTATTCAAGATATAGTACCATCACACAATTAAAAATTTATTACTGTTTATTGATATTGCAAAGAATGCTTGCAATGTTAAAGATTTCTATATACACGTTGCGTAAAATTCTTATCAAGAACAAGATATCGGAATCGTATACACCGACATTAAAAACTATAAAGCTTAAATAATTTTGCGATCAAAGCGAAAATATCCATAATGATATTCAAAAGTTCCTAATAATATTCAACTTACTTGACATGGTCGTTTCATACAAACCGTGGGAAACGTTTTCTTCCTAGACAGACGACTGCATTAACATTCTTTCGTGATACCTGAAAATAGATATACGATTAAACTTTACAAAGTAACGCACAATGCGATGTTCGCGGTGACTCAATGAATTCAGTTACGCCGGTAGAATCACATTTGCACGTGTATTTTATATACGTCCGAGTTTGATGCGTTTACAATCGTCAGATGGGACTTTTCCGAGAAAATCGCAAGTGACGTTTCTTCTTTAGGAAAATTGTGTCGTTCTGAGGAATCTTTGGTACTCATGATATATGTGGGTCAATGTATAAAAAATGCGAAACATTTCGCGATAAATCGTAGTTTTTTTGGTCTGATTGCGAAACAAATAATATCTGATACGAAGTTATATATGTCGATGTGACATGAATAAAATTTACAAGATAGTAAAAAGAATTTAAAAGTAATTTAGAAATGTGATAGTAATAAAAAATTTTTTAGTTAATTAAAAACGACAATAATCAATTAAAAATAAAATTAAATGCCATCTTGAGATTCTTCTTATGTTCATAGAAAATTTTGAGAAAGCAGTCTAAAACACGAAGATAAAAGAAAATAGGCAGTAGCAACTCGGTCGCATTCCTTTTCATAAAAGATAAAGAAATCCTTTTTGTATTGCTTACAAATATATACAGGATAATAAAAGAACTCATTTCCTCTAGAGTGTGCATTTAGCCATATTCTTCCTTTATACTTTCATATGATAGCTATAACGTGGACAGCAGTAGAAGATCCAGACATCGTTATCTTTTTCTCTCTCCTATCTTCCACATGCTTCAACGATCAACAACGTTGAGGTGGGACGGGCACCGTCTATCCGTGCTGTGTATCAGCAACACTAAAAAAATTCCGATGAAAGTGATAACGTCTCTGAGACGTTTCCGCGCTGTGAAAACTCAGCCGACAGGCTACCACCAAGCGTCGTGTAGACACGCGTCGTTAGGATACATTTTTCTCATGACATTGATATTAATATCCCGCTGCGAAAACAACATTAACGTCATGTATGTCGCGATGTGCGCGACCGCAGCCGACACAAGCCAATTTTCTTGGCTAATGCGAAACAAAGTCTTCGTTTCCGAATCCATGCCGACGGAATTCTCTGCCGCGCAGAGAAATGCGGCATAAATCGACGCGTGACGGAGAAATGCGGAATATACTGTAGAATTTACTGCTCTAATCTCAGATATCTAGAGGTTTTATTCTCTTTAATATCAGGCGTGCTTAACAGAGAGAGAAAACATATTTTTTTCATTCTTTCAACACTTTCGACATACGCTGTATACATTATAACAATTAAGTCAACTAAAAAAGATTATTGTATTTTTGAGTATCTATACACTTGAGTAGTTTGTTACTCTATTATATTTATATAATTTACATAATGGAAATTGCAATGATTAATTTTTTTTGTATGTATTTTCGTCTGATGATTGTAATTTTATAAAGACGCAATGATGAAACGTTGACCTGAATTTACTCCGATTGGAATTTTAACTAGCCGTAAGGTGAGACATGAGTTGCGAATTTTAATAGAACATTGAAATTAAAAAATTGAGATTACTATTTATCGACTTATGTACCACTAGATGATGTTATATTACATAATTTTACTGTACTTTAACGGATCTTTCAATGTAATAGAACGGTCATAAATTTTACTCTGCAATTATGTAAATGGATGCTTCGAAGTCCTTAGTCGAGATTATATTTATTGCGAAAGGCTTGACAAATGAACGCAATGATACTGGTGCATTTGTATCATACATAGATTAATAAACTGTTACACGCAACGCCACAGCCTAATCGAAATCAATATTACATGTTCTTCCTTTCTGACAACGACAGTTGCGCTCAATTAAAATGATTAAAGTATTCGCGCGCGATAAGACGGATTCAATTAAACGTCCTGCAACTTAGCGGGCGAATCGGGAGAATAGGTGCACAGCATGAAAATAAAACAAGTCGGAAACATTAATTTCAGCAAGTTGAGTGCACTTGTATGCACCGCGCTCGACGCTCTTGTTAAATAATCAATCAGAGTCTGATTGTGCTAATTGGAAACTTGAATGAAAGAACAATGTAATTCTTCAACGTAAATTTTAAGAGAAATGACGAAATACTGACAACTTTTTTACTTATGCTCATGTCATTCAGCATTCGGTATTATTGTATTCGTATATTTAATCGTATGTATAATTATTCTTCTGTTCTGATAAGAGTTCTGTTCTGATAAGTGTTCCACTCACAGTTCCACTCACAGCGACAAGTTCATAAATATTTATGTAAATTAATGTTAACCGAACTTTGTATGATCGTGTCGATATGTTTCCAAGAAACATTACGCCCACAATAAGAGAGAGATGCTCGCTCCTATTTACATGCTCACTGCTGTACATGAAGATGAAAGTCGACGAGGCGACAAGTGACCGGTTCGTATCACGCTGTACTCCCTTGCGCGCTTGTTGAAATATTGCAGTCAGGACAGCGCCACTTATGCAAGACTTACGCGCCGATATAAGCGGCATAATTGAGTACAAAAAGTAATTGAGTACAAAATCCGCGATGTCTATGACTGTATCGTTATCGGCGACGCATCATTAAGGTCGCGTCGATGTTACTTTCGCGTGATTTCCGCGTTGCGAGGCAGTTCGTTACGCGAAAGGCTGCCTTTAAAATTTAATTGCATATCAGTTCATGACGCGTTCCGACAGTATTAATTAGGATGTAGCTCTCTCGCACACTAGCGCTTAGTTCTTGTTGAAAAGCTATTTAATTGCGCAAGCTCCACAAGGGTAAAGCGATCGATTATGTTATTCGTCGTACGCCTTACAGATGTCGAGCAAATCCAAGAATGCGTAAATCAATGATTGCGTGTGCGTAATTATAAGTTATCTTCAATGATATTAAATTATAGCATTGATATTTATGAGTAAATTATTAGGATTGCGCTGATTATGTTATAACAAAAAAATTTCATAAGTTTACAACACTTGTTATGTGTAAAATATGAAATTCTATTTTTTCCTTGATTTTTTAAAAGAAATCTGATTATATGTTAAATATGTATGTATATTGTACATATAATCTTTAGTTGACAGTATCAGTGTAATCTGTTACGTTTTGTGAGCTTTGCGCTTTTTTTGTTTTCATGCAACTTGAATTGAAAAATTCCACTGCGTGTAATTCTCTCAATTTTATATCGTTATATTGGATGTGCGAAAAATTGTCAAACAACTTGGAATCTTGGGAGTTTTCTTCAGATTATGGAGAGTGACGAGACTCATAAATAAGAGTGATGCGCATGAAAATGTTAACTACATTGTAGTAAAAATATCGAGGCCTTTCGATAATGTTACAAATAATTAGGACGTTTAACCAATGATATAAATCTAAGAAATGCATTGCTATTAATGACGCTCGTACGTATTAATTATGAGAAACCTATCTGTTTGAACCTATATAATATAACATCGTTACTCCTCGAACAAATTCTAGTTGGAACTGTGTGTAAATATCAAATGTATGATTAACTTTCATAATTAATATTTACATAATATTTAATAATTACTGCATACGTATTAATTACATTTATTTTATATTATCCTGTCAGAATCAATAAAATCGAATGAAAAGAATTTCGAATAAAATCAGTTTTTCTTTATTTTGCTTTATGTGCCTGTCATCGTAATGTGCACAATGTAATATTAATTGCACGTCTTAAACAAACAACTTCATCTGACACAGAAATATACTTAATGTATAATACGTTTTGTTTCTTATTCCACATTTTGTCAGCCATAAATCATTCTTTCTTGACACATGAAATTCTCGTGGGAAATTAACAAGACCGGCGGATCATATTTGATAAATTCGATTCCGAAGTTGACAAGATTTACAAATTATTCGCAACTGAAGAGAAAGAACGATAGCCTTTACGTACGAACTAACAAGGCTATTTCGCAAAATGTTTAGCCACGTAAGGAGAGGACTTTTGATCTGGGCGTTGTGCTCGTGACTTAAACAGTCATGGGTTAAGGATGCTGTGAATTTAATACTTTAATTAGATACCACGAGGAATTATGCAAAGTGCACTGAGAGGGGGAAATACGAGCTTTATGTCTAATGAGTCATTATATAGGCATCAAATAGCTGTGCGTTTAACTCGATACTAACGAAACTGGTTTAAATGCACGTTTCACGCGGATATACTGTCGTTGCACGAACTGGGACTCAAAATGCCTTCGCGTTCTAGTTGATCGTGATATAAGAGGCACTGACCAGGCGGCATTTCATGGTACATTTCGTAATTAGATTGAAAGCGTGGAGTGACTTTTAAAAGATAACAGACGCTCTTAAGAATCAATATTAAGATAACAATCTTTTCAAGCAAATATCATTTGATACGAAAAAAGAATATAACTCAAGAATATACGGTTATATCAATATACAGACGATAACCTAATTAATAACATATTATCTTTATTTAGAGAATAGCATTTATCCTACATTGGCATCCTATTATGAGGAGCGTTACGTGAGAAAAACGAGAAATAGGATAAATACTCGATTTATATTTACAATGTCCAGATGCACATGTATATGTACATACGTAAGCATACGCAATATTACGTAAATATTGGCAGATACAGCGAATATTAGTGTTCTGATATCTCTTACCGGTATTTTCGAATACGAAAGAGAAAAGGACAGAGTTACTCGTGGCTCCTTAATGAATTTAACGAGCGGGTCGCGTCCCGCCTTTTGCGATAGGAATCACGATTCATCGAGGGCGTAACCCGATGGTTGCTTTCGGCAAATTAAATCGACGTTCGATGAAAATAAATGGATATTGATTACTTTGAAGTCCGCGACGTTCTTTTGAATATGATACCTTCTTGGAGTACATATACAATACAAGATATACATATACAATACAAGAGATATTTAAATTTTCTTTCAACAATATTATGACATAACGAATAGTTAACGCAAAAAAGTTACTGAAAACTAAAAGAAAGAATTCAGTAAATCTGTCTGCCTGTGTAATAATAAAAGTCATGAAACGCCCGAAGTATGTTGGGAGTCGAAGTTTATTGTTTCCGCGATACTAATTGGTTCTTATGCTTGCCTCATTTCGCACTATGAGATTATTCTCCCTCACAAACCTCACAAACCATAAGTTATCGTAACAGATTTTTATTATTATAATGTGATATCGGTCGGATTTAAAAAGTAATTATTTGATTTATAGAAATACTAGTAAGTGATAAGATTTATTTAACAAAAAGAAATTATTACAATTTTCTCGATAGCTTAATACTGAGCTATCAAGCCTTTCGTAACTTTTTAAAAAGTAAAGCAAAAAATAGCAAGAAATTAGCAAATAATTTTCATGTCTTATTGGTTACGTTCTGACAATTTGGTTCAGCTTAATATACAGGTAGGTATATAAGTGACCCTGCAAAGATTGATCCAACTCTTTTACAATTAATAATGAAGAATGAGAGAGAAAAAATATTTCTTTTAATGAAACAGATTCTTGAAGGCTTTCACGACAGCAGCTGCACTTAAAAATTGTTAAAATAACGGTTATTTCATCTCACATTATTTCGAATTGACGGAATCGCACAATAATCAATTGACAATGCCGAAAAGTTAGATAGATATTCCTTTTCAAATTGGTTTCGTACAATTTCCGTTAACGTGAATATGATTGATCGACCCTGTCGCATAATGGACGGTATTGTCATACTCATTGGGGCAACTTGCGGCATGCAGAAATCACAGGGGATCATCGTGAAGTGGGTGCGCAGAGAGATTTTCAAAGGGGCGATTAAGTGATTGCCCGGCGCAGAGAACCGTCAATCAGCAATTGTTCGCGCTCCCACACGTGTTCGAGAGTGATTAATTGCGATTTTCACTCGAGGCGCCCGTGCGTAGCGTCAGCCTCGAATGTCGCCTACTCCGCCAGTGCTTGTGCAGTGCATTTCACCGATGCATTTTGGCGACGTACATCTAGCATCATTTTATTCGTTAAGTAACATTGATACAATATATAGAGGAATAAAATTTTCAGAAACCTGATTTATGTGTGACATAACATTATGAGCTATTGTTCTTCTTATTTTTTTACATAAAAATGTTATGTTGTTTTTTTAATAGTAAACAAATGTAGATATTTAGAAATTATTTTAAAGCTTTAATTTCTAAAGTTTTAATTGATCAGTTATATCTCTGAAAAGTATAACTTCATGGTGGTCTTGAAATATGATGACTATATTTCAATCGCTAAATCCGTAAGGCGACGTAGATGTACATTCGCACCGGTATGCAAACGCCGTGCCGATTGGTATAATTGACTTTCGGATCTTAAAGGTGCGCGCGAGCGACACAATATCGGGCTCCCGACGGAGACGTACGAGACACGAGATAAAATCTCGTACACGTGCATAAGGGCTTGCCATGGGGAACGCGGCTCATGTCGTCGTCCTCGTCGTCCCCGCTGCCTGCCGTTGCATTCCGCAAGGCGTAACGCACCGCGAAAGCCGCGTCACCCAGATTATACGACGCACACATTCGCCGGTCTTGTGCTCTCCCGCTTGGCGTTATCGTGGGAAGGTCATGTTGCCTTCCATGTGGAATTCAAACATGTAGATGCAATAATGTGAAATTACCTTATGAGGAAAATAATACGGGCGAAACTCGGGAAAAATGGGAATAACATTATCACGCAGTACAACATTATCACGCGAAATCACATCTTTGTAGTTGTATGCACTTTGAATTCTGTAGAAACCATGTAACATGCTCATTATTGTTTTAAGTGGAAAATTAATTATCTATAGTTTGGAAATATTCTTACTCTAATCTACCTTATATTTGTATAAAGAAATTTTAAAAAATACGATAATACCTGATAGTAATCAAATAGATAATCACTAACTAGGAAGGATAAAATAAAGGCAGCTGAATCGATAATTTTCATTTATAAAATGAAAATTAGACTATGCTTATTTGGATTCTTGAATTCATATGAATTTATCGGATTTATTATGTCGTTCAAATTACTTTTTCTTCTTTTCTTCCTTTATTAATCAGCATAATATTTTTTAATAAAAAATAACGTGTAATTAAATTTTGTTTCTTTTCAATTAAATCTTCGCTGAGATTTGTTCTTAGGATTGCAGGATTGAATATTATTCATTTAATTTATCCATTATTATCGCATTCAACGTAAAGTTACGTTTTCCGTAAGCAAGTATTGTACTGCTTGGTCAGACGAAAATAAGCTTACAGCAAGCAAGGATACATGCAGTAGGACAGCACGTGCTCACGAACATGAACGCCCTGCATATATATTGCGGATAAGCGCAGCATCTCTTCGTTTTCTCCGCCTGCCCGCCACCATGATGTAAGCACGTACACGCGGCAATCCCTCTACGCGTAACACGCAAGTCCTTACAAGGCAGCGTGCATTCCGCGATGGTAGACACCAGCGGTAACGAAGTGCCGCTGCGATTCGAAACCGTTTCCCTCCCCGACAAGTCTTTAGTTGCAAAAAAAGAAAACGAGAGAAAAGGGAGAACAAACGAACAAGTTTGCGAATGCAAAGGCTACTGACAATGAGGTTGCAAGAAAAATGTGAAGGGAAGATGTATAACTTCATTTCGGTTTTAAGTGTTCGACCGGTTAAATACGGATACGACAGAGAAATCTTAATACATTCTTATATTACATTATAGGTGAATAATTGTAATTTAAATAATTTCTTTTTCATTGTTACATGGAAATTTTCTCAATTGCATAATTAAATTATTACAGATACATTGACGATTTTTTTTAACTAAAACACATTGCGTTTGATAAATTTAAGTTTCCTTCGGAGATTCCTTTAGCAATTATAAAAATAGTTTATGCAAGATTTCTTCAGGAGCGTATACATGGATACAATGCAACAGCGTGAATAATAACATGGTAGGAAAGCGGAATGTATGTTTAGTACGTATTTGATCCGTAAAAGTATAATTAGCAGACACACAACAATTATATGCACATCGCGTTTATTACTGCTGCAAGCACCTCTAAAACTCAAGTCACGAGAAAGTGTTTGAAGCATGCGGTCTTCAAAACGATGAAGATATCGCTCGGTTTAATGACTTCTTCAGCGCCTGAAACTGTAGAAGTTTTGCAACGTTGCCTTCCGTTTGCACGGATCATTCTGGTTATCTCACGCGGATATAGGAAACATTTTTCTTTCAATTCATGAGCTGCATTTACATTTTCATTGAGCATTATTAATTCGTTTATAAATAGCAAAATTTTTTTAAAGGCACGTACTTTAAGGAGATTGCGTGCGCACAGTGCATTCCTCCGCACGTACGTTCGCAAGTACCTGGGAAACAGATACAGACGGCGTCATAAAAACGTTACGGCTTTCTTCTACACGCTCTCATACTAATATCGTATATTTGAATATGGATCAGGCTGCGAAGTTTTGCAGTTGCACGGCGTGCCGTACGATTCGCTGATCAGATCGCATCACTTCCGGCGAAAACAATTTTTTCATTGCTCTCCTCTATAAGTGCGAAATTTCTGCATACACCATTGCATAATCGGATCGCTGGCACACGGACGGTTTTCACGGATTACGTTTTTATTCCGCGACATTTGCGACGGACGGTATTTGCCATTCATTATGCAATGCGGCATTTTGCAATTTTGAATTTCGTCAGGTATATAAACCCGCTTTGCAGACGTCAATGCCATACGCGGTACAAGAAAAATCGCATATATCGCGTATCTCATTCGCGGTTAGTTCGGTTGACATATTAATTCGTACGTTAGTTCTATGTTAACTACTATCTTAACTCGCTTTGCAGGCTTTTAATGAAACACGTCGAAGGTTTTTCGCCATCGGCGATTAAAATGTAAAGCTGCAGCTCAAGCATTCCCGAACAGCACATACATATTCTATGAATATTCGGAGAACACCGCCAAAATATTGTACAATGTTCTCTGTGTATTAATTTTCACCTATATCTATTTTGATCTACAGTTTCTTTGAAACTACAGCGCTGAATACTAATGAATGCTTTGTAAAAAAATCAGAAAGACATCAAATGGCGCGTTGCCAATTTTATGTCAAGTTAAAACCAATTGGTAAATACATCACGTATATACACGTTGAGTAATTGCGAATTACCACGGAAATCGTAAAACCATCTGCGAGGTTGTTATATTTACAGGAAGAAGCCAACGTCTTGTATTTCCAGTTCATCAAACATTAAGATAACGAGTTCCTATTGTTTTTCCTTTCACAAAATCTAACATCTACATTTTATGCATCTTTATGCAACGAACGTCTTGAAATTATTGTATTTTCTCTCTCGACTCTTTGAGCAATATATTAGTAATTTTTTATATCAAATATCTACGTGATTGAAATTAAAATTTTATCAAAAATTATTTAAAACTAAATACAAAATAAAATTGTACTATTAATTGACACGAAATTTAATTTGTGACTTTCGTTTCTAATTTCTTATAAAATTTCTTATAAAAAGATCTGTTTATAATAATTTCATATCCGCATGAAGAAATCGGCAGGACGTAAAAAAATTTTTTAATGAACATTCTTGTATAATTATGTAAGTCGATTTGTATTACGATTAGGGAAATAACGTACAGAAATGATTTCTTTTTTGAATACTTAATATTACCCTCGTTGCATATTATTCCAGTTTCAGATTTATTCAACCCTGTCTTGTGATTATGATTTTGCGATATAACAGATTATAGCACAATTTCTAGTGATAACTTTTTAACGATAATGTCAATCAACCAGCTAATAACTATGCCTTTTGCATTTACTTTCTCCCCCTCTTTTCGCTCTAAACTTTTTGTATATTTTATACTGGACTCGCATGGTTCCGCTCTATATACATATTCTTTATACATATGCACGCAGGTGCAATCATACCTACGCGCACGATTGCATTTACGTAAGTGTTTCCATCGTGACGCCAACCCGCGAGAAAAGGGTCGTACCGAACGGAAATAATTCGGTAGTTCTTTTAGACACACGCGAAACAGAATACGATTCCCATATTAATTATCGCGTAATATAGTCATACTAAATATGTAAAATCGATATAATGTAAAGCTAATAAGTTTAATATAGTCGTGCGAAAATGTAATGTTCTGTGAACTTATTAAATCGGTTTCTATTTCATACGTAATCGGCTTTAAAACTGTGAGAAAGCATCCGATAAATAATGGCGATACGAGCATACATGCAGGATGTTCCATCATCGCTACCCCCAATAAATAATGTAGCAGTTCTTATTTCAATAAAATCTAGTTCAATAGAACCAGACAATCAGAAATGGAGAGAAAATGAACACTACTGGCTCCTTATTATAAATTTTTATTCGCGAAAAGTGAATTCCGACTTCACTAAAAAAATTCACAATTGAAAGGTGTATGGCAAAACCATACTGAAATACCATAATGAACGTATACTTCTATATTGACTGGGGCTTGACGAATCGAGAAGCCCAATTTGATAAGCGTGCCTTACACTGTACTTTTCGTACATATGTATCTACGGATCGGATAACCGGTACGTTCTCCGAAACGGTCGAGAGTTGCAATTCGTCTCGCACGAGCGGCCGTGCCGATTTTCGAATCCTTCGAGTTGTGCGCCTAACCGGACAAGTCGTATCCTTTTTTTCCGCGGCAACGTACGCACGACTTAGGATATTAAATAATGTCTCTCGGGTCGATCGCTTTCACTAACCGTATACGACACGCTTTGCGACGCCGTAGCAATTCGCGAGCGTTCGGATAGACCGCGATACGTTGATCGTGAGTGGTTGTTACTGCACGCAAGATGTAAAAGTAGATGTAACGGTCGACGCGTTTAATCCGTCGACGCGTGCAATTTTGACACGTGTTATGCACCTTTAGTGAACGTGATTGTTAAACCTCGATTAACGCGCTGTCTCAAAAAGCCGGAAACGCAACTTTCGTTCTTCGCGCGAGAGCGCGCGCGCGCGCGCGCGATTCGATCTTTTCACGGGGTTGTGTGCCGTTTTTCTCATCAAGTCCGAGGCTTGGCCCCGTGCCCCTTCGAGGCACCTTCGAGGCACCTTCGAGGCAATATTAATACCCGATCGATATTACCAATCTCGTTTTCCCGTTGCTAACGCGGAGTTATCACAATTGCAATCGTTAACGGCCGGTCGCGGTAATTTCGGCCGCACTTCCTTCGGCGATTCGGTACGTGCGCATGATTCGTGAGATCTGCCGAGAGAAAGTCCCAGCGAAAACAATGCGCGGTTCTTTCTCTCCCTTTTTCTCTCCGGCCGATTTAATGCGTGTAACGCGGGACAATAATTAAGGAGCTCACCACGAAACACAACGCACGAACTGCGGGATCGATCCGGTAGGCGCGCGGTGGATGTTCACCTCTTGATCGTAAAGGCAAACTTACGCAGTTCACTCTTGGCGAACATGGTCGTGAATTTAAACTGAAGCAAATTTTTATTTCAATGTTAGCAAAAACTGTTCAGTCATACATGCTTTTTGCGTAACTCTGTACTCATAAAAAAATCTAATTCGTATTTAAACGTTCAGACTCAAACGTTGCTCGCAAATTTCCATTTATATACTATGTTAAAAACTTTCATAAAAAATTTATCATGAATCGAGGATTTACATGTTCATTGATATATACA
>VBVQ01003559.1:0-18195 GCA_011636635.1 Tetramorium simillimum
TATATATATATATATATATATATACAATATATATAGTTCGTGTCTAAAAAGTTTCCGGGTTGTTTCAATAAAACACGCAAATTGAGTTAATAATTTTTATGTAATATTCAAAGTTCTTCCTTTTCTCTTGAATGCAAATAATGTCCCAAGCAGCACATGTTCGTTTAATATTTGTTTCTTTAACGTAACTAAGGTTTAATAACCATAAAGCATCAAATAAGAAACGTTTTTATATTTTAACTTTAAAAACGTATTTTTGACGTTTCCACAGAAATAAAAAATTTATGTCATTAATTCAAAATTGTATACTTTGCATGGACGGGATACTATTTTCCATTAAAAAATTTGCAAATATTAATTTTTTTATATCAGACTTCGCAATTAATTTGATTATTAAGTTTCTCAGCAAAAAACAAAATATAAAAATCATATACCTAAATCACAAGTATAATTCAATAATATCGACATGTGTATTTGTGAAACGCAAACATTTTATGTCAGTTTATAAATTTTATTTTTACAAATTTCAAAAAATGCATCTCTTGAATGAATTTAATAATTTAACATTTTGTATGAGGACTTTTTGAGATAAAATAATTTAATCTTAATAGATTATTTTTATAAAAAAAACTTTGTAATTAAATTATTTTATTTGAAATCTTCATACAAAATATTCCTTAAATTCGGTGTGTATAAGGCACCAAAAAATACATTGATATTTTCTAAACATGATTTTTGTGCAATTAGAAACAATAAGAAATATTACTTTCAAACTTTCCAAAAAAGTTCTATATGAAGCATTTTTGTCACATTTTAAAACAATATTTGTCATTATTATTAATTTCACAAAAGTTTTATTTAGGAAGCGTATGTCAATATATAGTTTGCCATATGTTAAATAACATTGTGTTTCATTTTCAGACTTATTCAAAGAAAGGAAGTACAATATATATTTTATTCACGAAAAAAAACATTTCTTAGACGGTTCGTTAATATTTCTTTTCGGAAATAAAACGTTTCTTGTAACGTTTTTTCGATAGACAATTTTACCTTGGATAAACGTTTCTATAAAATAATTATTAAACTGCCTAAGACAGCAGTCATAAAGCATTTGGAAAAACGTGGGAAGCTCAGTTTTCGGAATGTTTCCGGCCGTTTGGATGGCTCCAACATTTAATTTTTAGAAAAGAAAAAAGTCACAAAAGACTAAATACTGTCGAATACAGTGGCTGTTAAACCATATAAATTTCTATTTTAGCCCAATATTCGCGAGCAACAATTTTATGAGCTAGTTGTTTCATGCTGCTCTCAACGACAAAAATAAAAAAATATACTATTGACATTTTAACACTTATGTAATAACTTTCGATACAAGTATGTTATTTTTTTATTCATGAAATTTGACATGTCTATAAGATAGATTTCTACTTTTCAAATGCCATATTGAACACCAAAATGGCACGAATGTGTAGAGTATATATATGTAGGATAAACGGTACAGTAATTGACAGGGGTACCGTGATTGACACTTATATGACATATTTGTACCCATAGAAGACAAATTACTCGATGTTCAATGAATCATTAAGTACTTAAAGAAATCTCTTCCTCAGTATCTTACAATTAATCGCGCGACGAATAGTTCATTTATTATGAGTACAAATATAACAGAGCGTCAATCATCTTATGCTGTCAATCACTGTATTTCCCCTATATTTTTTTACTGTATCTTCATTGAATTGGCAGAATTCTTATTGGCTAAAGTATTCGAGAGAAATCATTTCTCTTGAAAGATTCTCTCTACAAATCATCTTAACTGGAATTTTATTTATTCAGATTGAAAAGATATTAAACTGATGAAAATAGATTATTTACAAAGAACTCTTACGCAATGAATTTTATTATTTTTATTATCACTGCCGTCGTAATCGTTCTCACTATCGTCGTCTACTTGAAAGACGCCCAAGTAGACAACCGAGCTTAATTCAGCATATAGCACCAGATTCCTTATGAAATCTTGTTGCCACAGCCATCGTCAAGTAATAAACGACTACGTAAGAAACGGGTTGGCTCGGAGTCGAAAGAAAGTGGTGATATCTCGACGGTTAACGAAATCGTCCACGGAAGCGGGTAACCTTCAATTACGTGTCCAGCAGACAATGTCATTGGTCAGAAAAAAGAAATAACAACGGGGAAATGGACCGCCGCTTATTAGCGCACTATACGAAAATCTGAATTTAGAGCGCGACTCCGCGCTTCGCAGATTGCGAAACGTCAACGCGAGCGTGACGGCGATCGGGCCGATTCAGCCCACCTGGATCGCACAACTTTACGTAGATCCAGTCCGTGTGATAAACGGAGAACAGAGATTGAACAACAACAGCCATTTCGCATGTTTCTGTAACTGCAGTTTAATAATTGCGAGTGAAATATGAGCTGATAGAGTTGCATTTCAATTGAACACGATATGTAAAATCAAATCGATTAATTGTTTAAAAAATATATAAATAAAATTTATTCATATCATCGACAAAAATGGAACAATTTTACGAATAAATACTATTACGATAAAACGCAATATATGAAACTTTAAAACGATCGATCATTGCCAGAATCAAGGTAACGCATTTCACATACCGTTACTAAAGTAATAAATTTCAACATATCGCACGAAAATAATGGAGTCACGTAATCTTTCTCTCTCTCTCTCTCTCGCAGAGGAACATTGAACAATAAGACCGTCACGATATTACGTAAATGCGCAACAAAAGAATTTGGGCTGAGATCGAAAGGTTTTGTCGCTTATGATCTTGATCCGGATAGATCGCACTGGTAATCACTCGAGCGGGACCAACCTTTTTTTTTTAAAGGTGGTTGTCGGATCGCGTTCACGGAACAACGATGATGTGTACGTTACGTGCGCAAAGAAATAACATTGCTCATTGCGAAGACAAACGGGCTTTGTCGAGAATTGCGTAAGAATAGAACTGAAGCTACCACGCCTCTGTCGGCTAAAACTAAATATATATTCGAGAATTAAGTTATAAAGATTGTACATGTACATTTAATAATATTTAAATATGTATGTACATATTTAAATGTATGTACATATTCATATGTATGTACATATAGACACATGATGTACAAATGATACTAATTATCTCATACTATGTAATTATGGAACAAGAAATAAATCATAAGATGATGCAAACATATCATAATAAGATGCAAATTTTCACTTATCGTTTCTTTAAAACGATAAAAGATTTAATCAATTTAATTAAGATCATACAGTTGTTAATTTGGTAAAAGTTCATTTGCATATAAAAGTTCTGTTAAAATAAGCATACGGTAAGAAGCAGTAACAAGTTTTTCGTAATTAACGAGAATATATCCTTTCTCTTCGCAGGATGTTCTGTAACGCACTGTCCGGTTTTATTTCGCGACCGAAGGAATTCGGCGTAAATTTCCCGCATTAGTTATGCGTTCTCTCTGCGTTATGTGCTCTCTCTCTTGCGAAGAAAAATGCGTAAGCGATTTCACAAAAAAAAGGAATGGTATTAATTCGGCTACGAATATGTGAAGAGAAAGAGAATGAAAGAAAGAGAGAGTGAGTGAAAGAGTGAGAGCATTTGCTTCTATTACGCTAAGACATGACGTAACGTTTATGAACGCAGTAACAATGATGCATAAGCAATCGACTGTTCTTTCATGTAGCCTTTACGCTACAATTTGTAATTAAAATCGAATAATAAAAAAATATAGTAAATCGACACTATTAATCTCGATGGATTTGGGTTATGTCTGACTGAAAATTATTTCATAAAATTTCATACTTCAATACTCTTTTACTTAAATTTGTCTTGTGCATATAAATTAAAAAGATTTGCCAGAAGACTGGATTTTATTACAAAAAACTTCTATTACATGTTAATTTCACGTTGTATATTAACTCTTTGAGAACCGACTTTTCTCTTCAAGAAGAAAAATTTTATTTGAATTATGATTAAATATAATGTATTTTTTACAAAATTTAAAAACTTAATAAAGTAAATACTCTTTAAAAAGCTACTATTTCGCGAAGAGTTAATAATAAAGTATTATTTACATCACCATTTTTTAGTCAAATAGACAAAATTTTAATGCAAATGTGGAAATTTTTACCGAACATAAATCTCTCTTTAGAAATGATAATAATAAAATGTATGAGGAGAAGATCGAATTATTTTGACATTTCCATTCAATTTCACGTTCACTTGACTACCTTCCGTCGTTTGAGAATAAATTATGTCTAAACTCGACATAGTTGCGAAGCAAACAATTCGAGAAATAAGGTTTATCCGTCGACGATTATCTCCTATCCTTTCAACATAATAGGCCGAATCAGCCTCTTGCATCTTTACCAAATAACTGCAAGATTCGCGCGGGCAACATAGACAATTTTATATTATTCGTCCCCGTTCGTATATTGACTAAAGCCGCTAAATTCCATCTCTAACTTTTGCGGCAATTATCAACTTCTCGATCGTCTTCTACTCGATCGAATCGCGAGCGTGACGGCCGATTTGAACACGGCGGCTCGATTCCCTTCAGAATTTTCGCACGAGCGAATAATGCCGACGTGTGCCACCGATGCCGTCGAGCACGTGGATCGTATCGTGTATTTTCTCATACACAAAAAGTGTACCCTCCGGGAGGGGGGTAGGGTACAACCTTAGACGCAAGCCTGAAAGAGTGGTGGCACCCGAGGCCGAGAGCTTTTGCCCGGAACGGAGCCATCCTGAGGTGGGAGATGGATATAAGCCCATCGTCCGGGAATAATGCTATCAGTGACTTCGCGCCCGACGGTCTCGCATACGGTAAACGGTGCTGTGAGCGGAAACATTGTGGAAACATCATGCTGAAGGTACGAGGAGAGAAGGTCCGCGCAATTCTCGAGTGTGGTATGAACGAGAGTGTGGGTGTGGGTGGCTGGGAGATCGTGCGAGAGTGTGCGTCGCTTTTCCTGTCGGCCGCGTTCGAGGGAACTTCCGGCGCCGCGTCCGCGTCTATCGTCCGAGTGAATCTCCCTTATTTCTCGGTCTCTCACTTGCTAAAGCGCCCGTTACAATGTTATCGCCGAACATTACGCGAAACCGATGGGAATCTTATCTATATGGACCTTTCAAGAGAGCGGGAAAGATAATTCCAAAATCGCTTCTCTTGAGCTGGTGAATAGACGGTTTAGAGTTACCTACCCTCCTTTTAAGTTCTAATTACAGATGGAATCTTTAGTTTTATTTTTCATGTCATATATGCCATAATCTCTTATATACATCTGCATCTATCTTTAATCTAATTTTAATTTTAATTTTAATTTTAATTAGGTCTATCTACCTAATTAATTTTAACTGGATATAGATAAACCTCATTTCTAAATTAGCCTGTAGATTATTTATTTAGCACTATGAAAAAATTATTTACAATATATATATATATATTTTTTTCAATTATTTCGAAATAATTTGCTTTTAGCTTAACTTATTAAATATAACATTGCATTCGCTTAATGTTACTAATATTGTACATCTTGAAAGAAATTATGAAGAAAATTTTATTGTCCTTTCGAATTCAGGCTTTTTTTCTTCTAGTCAAATCAGATTTCTCTTTAATCCCATTTTTCCGGTTTACCTCAAAGTACCGGAATTCGCGTCAGCTTTCTCAGGCATGAATATTCGTGCCGGGGGTGGATAATAAACCTTTTATTCGCGATGTATCATTTTCATCGCGACGGACGAGGAAGCGAAATTCTTAACCACTTCCGCGGCGTCTCATTAACTTACGATCTATTGGCCTGCGAATAACAAGGTCGGCGTGAAAGTGAAAAGGGAACGGTCTACTCATCGATATGGACTCCCGATCCGAGATTTAACGAAACATTGAAACTCGAGTGAAGCGCGTCACACCGCGAGACTTTCCCAATAAATCAACCCCGATGACTTTCCAAACTTAGCTTCGTCTGAGATATCGCATCGGCGGATGACTAATGGAAATCGCCTGCGTTGCAACGGGGTATATCGATTATCCGCCGTTACATTTCGGACGGTCTTAAGTATCTCGCACGGGACGCGCGGCGCTAGATGAGAGAAAACGTTTAGAGGACATTTCGAAGAGAAGAAAAATGAAAAGGGAGAGACGAGAGGCGCTGCAACGCTGTTGGGGGAATTTGAAAGAAACTATCGAAATCCTTGACACAACTTCGCATATTAACAATCTCGTTTTCCCACAGAGAAGATTTACGATCGCGAATTGTGGTTTTCAGACGGTCGCTCTCCTCTGCGCCGCGTTGGCGTGCAGCCACGCGGTGGTTCTCAGCGGTTACAACGGCGGCCATGGCCTGTCAGCCTACAGCGATTACGGCGATCTCGACGGATACATTGAATCCACCGGATACAAAGTACTGCCGACGGTCGCGGTTCCGGTGCACTCGGTGTCCGCCGCGCCGCTGCACTTGGACGCATCTCTGGATCATGAATTGCACGGTTACAAGCACCACCATACCGAGCCGGATCACGACTACTACGTGAGTACCTCTTTTTTTTTACGTTTTTCCTTCGGACTTCTCTTTTTCTATTGCCTAGAGCACATTTCTCGATTCTCATATAAAAATATTCCACGCTGTACTTTCGATTCTTTTTGAAAGATTTTTCAATAGCCCTGAGGCACTTTCACGATTTAATAATATTAACTTTATAATATCAGAGCGATTTAATAATTTTAGATTTACAAAAAATCTTGTAATTTCTTGGTGTTTCTGGTTTCAAGGAAACATCCAAGTTTCTATTATTTTTCAACTTGCAGCGTTTTGACTTCATTAACGACGTTTAATATAAATTCCCGCACGTTTCCTTCTGAAAAGTGTCAAGATCCGTCAAGTCTCATAATGTTTCCAGACGCCTGAGGTGTATATGTTAATTTAAATTCCTGTCTCTTTGAAAAGCGACGTCTGTGTGACGAAGGTATTTCCTCTGTCCTCGCCGTATCTTATTGTCGAGACTCTTTCCGCAACGCTCATTGTCGTCGCTTTCTCGTGATGTTAATTGTCACTAAAAGTGGCGCTCCAAGTAATATCGTAAAACGTAGGAAGCATCGCGCTACGTGTGCGAATAATTACGTTATAACGTCGCGTCTGAAAAGCCCGCGGAGTTGTGCGTAACAAGTAGCTTTATTACGATTGGGCGAATCAATTTAAAATCCATCAAATTAAAATCGCAAAAAAAGAATCATCCCTCATACTCAAGGATATTCGATAAATTAAATTACATTAGCTTGTAAATTAATTCAGTCTTTAAGTTACAAATCTTCCCGCTACTTTTTCATCCTTTTAGAAACTTCATTCTGTTTTACGCACAATTAATATGTGTTGTACGTCTGTGAAAATCGTCTCACATATTTGCCAGCGATTTGCAAGCACGGAAGTATTGGAATGTAAAATAAATAACGCGAGAGAGCACGTGACACGCGTGTAAAGCAGCCAAAGCTCTCTGCGCCAGCTTCGGTATGCGGATGTAGTACGTCGCACGGACCCGCGAGTTTACAAGTTTATAATGACACTTCTAATGACAGTGTACGCTCTTATTGCAGTCGCACCCGAGATACACCTTCAATTATGGCGTGCACGATCCCCACACCGGCGACGTGAAGACCCAGCATGAGGTGCGAGACGGCGACGTCGTCCACGGCTCGTACAGCGTGAACGAGCCCGACGGAAGCGTGCGCATCGTCGAGTACACGGCGGACGATCACAACGGATTCAACGCCGTCGTGAAGAAAGTCGGGCCGGCGATACATCCGAAACCAGTGCCGATCGTCAAGTACGTCTCGCCGGCGCACTTCAACAGTTACGACTACGAGAAGCATTATTAGCTCAGCCATCGTGTGTACATAGCAACGAATCGGGCGTTTCGCTAAGAGGCATTAGTCGATAATCTGTCTACTAGTCAATGTGACAGCGAAATTTTCAAGTTCGATCGGATCTTCAGGTGGATTCAATTGACCATTGACCAACAGCAATGAACAAAAAAAAAAAAGTTGGGCTCATTCTTACTTACGGAGAGTTTCCATGTGAAACAATTAGATTTTAGAAGGGTTTAGGATTATATTTTTAATATGCGGTAAAATATATAGTTTACAATCGAGATTATAGAGGAATACTGATTCATTCCCTGGCATAATGCTTGATATTATTTTTTTACATATTGAAATAAAAGTATTTTTGGCTTAGTTTATCTCCTTTATCTCGCTGCCTTATTTTGAAGCGCCTGATTGTACAGCAGCAGCGCGAAAAAAATCGATTACTTCCACATCCAATATAACAGACGTAGTTCCATCTATTTATTTCACCGTCGTCTGACGATTCGCGAAATCGCACAAAGGCGTCTTGCTCATCTACTTAAAAAGGGGACCATTTAACGAATTGGAATTCCGAGATAACTGCGCATGTCTGAAATATCGATTTATATTTGCAAAGCCATATATAATGACCAACTAATGGCATAGATTTCACTTATACTCGAGATGCCCCTTGTGCGTTCAGTTTTAGATTTCATATACATATTCTAAATCAATACTTACAGTACCGTGAATAATTTAGAAAGAGTATGTAAATGTTTCACCGCCTAGTAGAAAGTGCTCATTCAAATCCGTCCGAGAACAATCTACAGTCTGCGTGTAGTAGCACGATGATATGAACTTTACATTGCGGGATTAAATTTGAACTTGTTACAGGAACGAAAAGTTCAATATTAAATTGAAACAGATAGAGAAAACGACTGTCTATTTGGGAATGACGCAGGTCAAAATCATTTAACGAAAGAGATTTTGTTAAAATTAAGAAAAATAGAAGCTAAGTATTTTGTACTGTGCATATAACAGAAAATACATTTAAAAAAATAAAAATCGTAAAGAATCGATATTAACGATAATGTAATTATATAAAACTGGTTTATATCAAAATAAAAATACGTACAATCTATTAGGTATAGATATTCGTGTTTCATCTTACTTCATCCATCTGACGTAAAATGTGACACGGAATGACACGTATTGAGTTAATTCCTCGCTAGAACGTTGACTTTCCAACCAGCCTGCTGTTATTCAACTTTCATTCAATGAAGAGGAACTTGACGATAACGAAGTAACATATAATCTTCCATAATGAAGTGTAAGCGGTTCTAATTCCTTCAATAATGCCACAACGCATCATTACGGTTTCAACGAAAGCAAATAATTGTGTTACGCAATTAATTTCGAGGAAATTAGAAGAAAAGGAAACTCTTCTCGTCATAATCGCCATTAAATCATGAAATTGCTTAATTAAAAAAAATTACTTCTCGATAATTATAATCTTTCAGTCTTAAATTCTTTTGTTAGTCATAATTGAGACTTGAATCGGGATTATTCAAAATTCAGACATAATAATCCTAGATTAATCTTGCAATTAAATGCTTAGAAGAGATAAGAGTAATTATATAATTCTTATAATTCTTACAACTTTATAATTAACATTCTTTTAATAATTCTTTTTTACATCTCAATTATATGTTTCATTTTTATTAAATTAAGATTGTCGTTGACTTTCAGTCAAACTGCAACGGCCAATGTCTTGCGACGCATATCCTTAATTAGCGTATCGCTTTTAATGAATCGCACCGCGCGCGCGGAATCACTTAATTTGCCTGATAACGATCTCGACGCATCGGTGGCTTCGCTTGCACCGCTAATAAGTTTCACATATGCCACCGCGTAATTAACAATACACACATGAGGAAACGCGCTGATTCGAGCAATAACACGTTCAGTTCTTTACGGTAACACCGCTTTGTCCGAGCACTTGAACTTACTCGCATCACCAAGACCGTGAAATTTACGTGCACGCTTTCCAATTACTTTAATTTCGCGCCACTGCAGCGTGATTTTTGTCTTTCAATTAAAACGTCCATTTTTATGGGTACTTATGGACACCGGAGAAATCGCTGAAACTCTTTTTCGCTTGACTTTTTAAAGCGGAAATAGCAGGTCATTTCCGACATGGAAGATATCCAACATACACATATGCTGTAGTTGTTATTTTAATTACAAATTTAATTACGATGTCTTACTGTGTTGTACGTGTCTTGTGCAATAAATGAAGAAAGAGACATCAGAAAATACGAGAATCGTAAAATTCGCAAAAGATAAGGACCACTTACCACGGACTCCTGATAAATTTTGTGAGCAATAATGCTCGTACTCTCGAACATGTCCTTTCCGGGACCGGAGGCGAAGCACATTTCCTTTTTTCCAGGACACGTATACTGGTCGGTGCAGTTATTTCCAGAGAATTCGCATTTTGGCCCACGTGTATTTGGTGAAACGTCGCCAAGATTAGTCGAGGCGAAGGCTGCCACGAATTGTCCCTAATGATCAAAAAACATCATTTGCGTTACAAAGAAGGAGAGCCAATAAGGCCGATTTTTGAGCCATAAATGTTGCATTTTCTTGATGAAATATTCATACGAGGTTGAGAGCTTTCCAAAACTCTCTATAAAAACTTTTTTACGTTGGGGAAAACTAGAGTTGCGAGACTTCAAATTTTAGGTAATGAGGGCCACAGAATGGGCAATAGTAATATTTGCTTCTATACAAATATTTCATCAAGAAAGTGCGACGTTGATGGTCCCAAAATCGACCCTATTGGCCCTTCTCCTTTACGTAGGTATATGTGCATGTGTGTAAAAGAAATTACTTTTTGTTTAATTAATCTCTCATCGTTCAATAAACATTGTTATTAAACTAAATCAAACTAATTCCTATAGTTTCCTAAAATGTGGATTTACGTGAAAGTTTAAAATTACTTTCAGACACGTGAGGTAAATATGAGATATGGACCGGTATGCAAACGTTTACCGTTGTAATTGTAAGTATATTAGAACTTAATCGCGCCACGATGAGATGCACCTGTTACAAGCGAGAGAAAAGTAGTTAATTCTTAATTGTTTTAATAAGATTTTGCACATCCCCACGTGCAAAGTTAATTTGAAATAATTTGAAAAATATGTTTTTGAATTAAATTACATTAGCTTGCACATACCGCGTGCTAATATATTTTTCTGGATATTTAAATATTTTTTGTCATATTCGTATCTGAGATTTTTTTAATTGGACCTCGGGGTAATGCTGCTTGTAATGCTATGTGAATGCATGTTGCAAGTTGTACCCGTCGTGTAGAAGTTAAGAAATAATAGTCAAATAAAACAGACAAAAAGAAAGAAAAAAACAAGCAAAACGAGCAAAGCAGCAGCAGCGCAAACTGTACAATGGGAAGGTCAAATAGATTCACTTTGAAAAGGAAAAAGAGATAATTGTGATGGACACATGCAATCTCTTCTTTCATGAGCATATAGCTCATGAAACTGCTGTCTGCACGCGATGTATGTAATCAGGTAAGATTGGGGCCACAATGTCACAAATATTCATTTTTAGTGAAAAGTAGCTAAAACATTTATATATATATAAACATCGTGTGCGTTATAATACATCTGCAACCCTCAAATATTAAAAATCTATATTAGTCTGAATATATCATTACAAAAAAATTATTTCGTTTTAAATAAAGCTGTGAAAATGTAACAATCAATCCCACATACGTGGAGATTACTATCACATTTCCAAGTATCGTGCAAACTTGCCATTACGTGGCTGCCATTCGACTTTTATCTTTTTGAATACCTTTAAATACCTTTAAATATGGTATACTTAAGATAATACTTGAAGGTAAAAGTATTTAAAAAGAGCACATATCGAAATGATTAACGCAGCGACAAGTTTTGTTCGATATTTGTTGCCAATTTTCTACTGTATCGCGCCATAATATTTTTGCTCGATTTATTCCTTTTTATTTTACGATTTATTACTTTTTATTACTTTTTATTTATTATTTCATTACTGTTTGATTGCTGTTAATTTATGCTGGAAAATTTTGTGCGGTTTTTGGCGTCAATTTGCTCTTACTTTGAACAGCAAGTTGTGCAAGCAAAATACAAGCTTAACGAGAACACAAATGGCAGCGATTTTGATGAAAAATTTTGACTAAATTTTTACAATTGTTATCATTTTGCTTAAGAACTATATTCGTAAATATAAACTTTACTTCTAACTATTCAAGATGCTTCGATGCAAATTAGAGTCAATCGTCATTCATTGTAACAACTAACCTCAGCTTATTTATATAGGTCAATCTATCTCACATGATCATTTCTAGCCAGAAGATTATATTTATGAAACTTGCTGACAATTATTCAAATATGGCAAAAATTATCTAAATTATGCCACTTTTTTTTTCTATGATTCCAAGAAAATTCCAATAATACCAGAAACTGATAGAAATGTAAAGAATGAGATAAGATAAAATTACTTTATAGTATCGTTAATTTTAAAAAGTTATTTTAAAAAGTTATATATAAATATTATATATAACTTTTTAAAATAACTTTTAAATATACATAATACTTTTGATGCAAATTACTTTGTGCGGTAAACTATTATATCAACAACCTATATTACAAAAAAGTATACTTCTAAGAAAATAATGTACTCTTCCATAAAAAAGTACATTATTTACAAATGCATTGAAAAAATTTATTTAAATTTGAAATATGTGCATTTATACGCGTGCACATGCACTTAGGTGATTTGCAATTATACATGCTGCCTCAATGCGGCGGATTGGCTTATTGAAATTATTTCTCTTTTCGATTCAAATTGTCTTCATTATAAATTAAACATCACAGTGCAGTCGTCATAAATATAATACTGCAAATTGTAATACTGCATAATCTTATACTGTATTTATTAGTATTGTCTATATTTATGAATATGATATGTGACAGAATAAAGTGTACATTTGTTGCGTTTAGCAGTGCATTAATA
Source organism: Tetramorium simillimum (assembly GCA_011636635.1). Classification (NCBI taxonomy): domain Eukaryota; kingdom Metazoa; phylum Arthropoda; class Insecta; order Hymenoptera; family Formicidae; genus Tetramorium; species Tetramorium simillimum. The sequence continues at coordinate 12,949 of VBVQ01003559.1, forward strand.
ATGGACTTACTTTGCCAATCGTGGCGTTATTATTCATCATTTTCTCGAAGAGAATCGAAGCGTAACCCACATTGTCGCTGGAGACCAAGTGGTTCGTGTTGTTCATGCTAGTTGGATGCACGGCGAACCAATTTATGGCGCCCAAGGGCTTGTCATCGGCACCGATGAATTGCATCTGTGTTAGTGTCTTGTCTACATTATATTCGTATCTGGAAATGGAAAAGGGAATAATTAATTTTATGCAAACTTTCTTACGCGCGAAAGGATACTCATTGACTCGGCGAATACATACTGTCGTTATTATATTACATTTCAGTATGTAATAAAATCGATTTAAGCGACAAGTGGATACAAGTGAATTTCCGAGAATGCATACGCTTATTTAGGCTCGCAAACACATCGACATGTGTCGCACGTCGTGTAATACGCAATATACATGTTTGCTCTATGTATTCCGAGAATTAATAACGTCAGTACCCGAATATTCAGTACCAAGTACATTCTGCAAGCCCCTTACTAAGCAATTGCAATGTGATTTGATCGACCGCGTTATTTGAGAACGTCGCGTTTGTAACTCGACTACAAGGCTGAACTTGTAATGTTATGAACACTTCTATGAGTCTATGCGTATTAATGCTCTTAATAATAATATTACATGTATATTAATAATACTCTGCTTGTCAAGTGAAATTAATTTTAATAAATTAATCTTAAATAATTGTGATAATACAATAATTATCATCATTTCTATGTTTAATTAATAATATTTTAAGATTTACGAAGAGTAAATTTTCCTTATTCTTTCCTGAACAGAGGACATTTTAACTCTGCGAAATTTATCCCTTTGAAGTATTTCAAAAGAACTATTAGAGAGAAGTATTATTTCATCACTTACTTATCTCTTTCCGATTTCGGATTATTAAGATAGGCTTGGGGACTCCTATTAATGTTAGCGTCCAAAACTTTTCCATGAGTTATAAAGATTCTTCCAGGCACAACAGCATCATGGGCACGCTGGATGCTCTGCAATGTCAAAATATCCAGTCGTTACCGGCAATTCCCTTTTATCAAGTGAATCGTGCACGGTAGTGCAATATTATACTGACTGTTTACTCGTCTACTCACCTTCGTTATGCCATTGACAATAGCGTCGAATGATTCCCTAACGAAGCCGAATGTGGTCAAGTCGAAAAGCACATCTAGCATGAAACCACCAGGGCTCGAATGCGTGTGCGTGCCGCTAATCATCACGTTCTTCTCCGTGTACGTGTCGCCAAATTGGGTCTTCAATTTGCGCAGCACCTGTGACAGGAAGAACTGCGATTAACATCGCGTGATAACGATCGTATTTTGCAGCGAAGCTCACGATCTCATACAGAGCGAGCGATGCATTTATCTACACACGTATTGAATAAATGATACTTGAGGTTTTTATGCTATAAAAGTTATGACGGAGAATTTCAAATATAAATTAACATTTACATTTTTTTAGGGTCTGAAAGGCTTTTCTAAAATTCAACAGCACTCAAGCGAGTGCCTCTCATTTGGAAATTTTATTATATTTATATAATATATAATATTAGAATATGTATTTATATTATATTAGAATATATAAAGTTTTGATACTGTATTTTTATATGAATGTTTTCAAGATGTCATTTTTAAAATAAATTTTTATTCAAGTTTTGTCAATTTTTTTTAAATCGTAGTTTATAAATATTTACGAATTTAAAAAAAATAGGAGAAAATTCTTTCAATTATTGTAAAGTTTACAATATGACTAGATAGGAGATATGATATTTTTAGAGACGTTTTGACAAGAAATAAAATTGAATATTACGCACTGCTCGAAAATGAAAAGAAATGATACGTTGTATAAAGTATGAATTTCATACATGCTTTTTATCTATGTTATCATCATATGCATTTTATTCGATTATTAGAAAATACGCAACAATATTTTCAAAAAATTCCAAATTATACGGAAATTTTATGTAGCAAAAACCTTTTAGCACAACCGATTAGACAACCGCTAAAAGTTGCAAAATTGTGTAATAGCAAACCGACAATAAGTAAGTTGTGAAATTATAAAATTTAAAGACAATTATGTATAATACTAAAGTAATTTTTCTTATTTTCCTAAGTTCTATTTTATTTGCCTGATGTTCAAAAAATTCGGACAGAGCAGAAAATGAATCACTTTTGTACAACTTGTATCAAGCACGTAAAAGAAAAATTACGAAGTAAATTTATACAGTTCATCTACCTTATATCTAAAATCAATATTAGAAATGTAATCATATGACTAAGAATAGATATATGTACATTACCTCCTGTCGGATGTCATGGCCTACCATCGCACTATCCACACTAACAAACACGAACCTTTCCATACCATCATCAATTATGAAAGCTCTGGCAAATGTGCGAAGATGGAGACCATTCCCTTTTTGTTCCATTTTCGCATATCCCATCTGAAAATGCGCATATTAACGGCTATTTAAATTTACTTGTTTAAAGCCATCATTGTTCTCTTTTACCATTTCATTCAGTTTTAATTATTATGTTGATTATTATGGAGAATTATCGTGAATATATTGAATATCGTAACTTTAAAAAAAAATTTTTTAATAATAGCTTGAAGAGATATATTTTTCGTGATTTTACTGTCTAGTAATATATTTTTCATCGAAATAAACTTTTTCTCCATTATTATCCAAAATATGAATGTAGTACACAATCTCTTTTTTATTTCGAAGTATATACCGTGGAGGATACTAACAAAGACAATTTCTGCGGTCGGCCCCGTGCTGTCAGCTCTCCCGACACCGATACTGTACGAGGCAAAAACGGTAGGTGATAGTAACAGTAGAAGCCATAACGCAGATAAACCACGAGTTCTTAGGAGTAACCGCACCAAAGTATCCATTCAGTTTTGTGAGCCTCTTGGCTGTCCGGACTGAAAGCAAAGAACAGAATGACAGATATGCGCCTGTATTCGCGAATGATATCTCTCGGAACAAAGTTGACTCGTACCACCAAGCTGCGAAAGTTTTATAGCTTTATTGTTTGTCGTCGTCAGAATAAATAATTATCGATTTTTTCCAATCGCATTTCTTTGTTCGTCAAGAGAGGCATTCACGCATTATTGCGCATTAGTGCGCGCGATAACAAGATATGGTCGACACGTCACAGAGATAAGCATCTCAAAGTGTAAATTTTATATCAAATTTTATATGCAATACACAACGCGAGATGATGTGAGGAAGGTTGTGCTGTCAAATTACTCCGTTACGTTATTACGTCATAACATTTCAGTGTCACAAATGTATATTACAAATATCAAAAAGTACTCTGACAATCTTATCTTATTTCAATGCAAATATTTCGATTCTTACTATGTAACACAAGTGAAGATAAGTACATTAATAATTTATCAGTTTCGCACGTTAATCATGTAATTAACGACGATTATTTCGAGTTGCTTCAAAACATTTGCCGATACTTTCGCTGGCCGCACGAATGGTTCCATCAATCGTTAATTGAAGCATAAAGGGAGGATTATCGATCTGAGCGGTCCAAGGACGACGGATGGCGACGCAATACTACTTTCACTGATCTGTGGTTACGAGCGTTTGCTAAAAAAAGAATACATAAATAAAACTTTCACGAGCGTTACGTGATTTCACCTTTGGAAGGCTGCTGCCGGAATTACGACAGGAATGTAGTTTACAAGGAAATCGCAAATCTGTAAAGAATGCAAAGGATGCGTCGGATTGTTCCTCTATACTGAATGTACTACACTGTTTTCCGCTCTGTCGCTCGAACCAGACTGAGGTGATTTTAAGAAGGTTCTCTTTGAAGAAACATTATATATCATAAATAACGCTAACCAGAGACGATAAGATCATCTGCATATTGCGACATGACAAATGTCAAGAATTATTATATATGAAATATTACAAAGATACAAGAAAAAAAGGTGCCAATGCCCGGTGCACGTGTACCTAAACCTTGGATTCTTATTATTTTGACCTTTAAATACGAATATTTAAACTTTCAACATATAACACATGTAGATATTAAATGTATATATAACATATATTGTTTGTGAACAAAAATTTATTTATATTTAAAGATCAAAATAATAACAATGTCTAGGTTTAGAATACACGTGTATTGGTACTTTTACCTTAATGTCTTTCTTTAAATATAATGTCAAGAAAAGTACGATAAATAATTGTAAATGTAAAGTAGCGCGTTACTGATATAAAAAAATGACAAATTATATGTATTTCTGTTGTTTTTCTTCCAAATTCTTCCTTGTTTAACTTCGTTTTATCACAAGAAGGATAGTATTAGTCACGTATATCGTGCTGTCATTTTATCTGATACGCATAGCACGTGCAGCATGTCAGCGTACACAGGTACAAACCGCTGATGGAAAGGTATGTATGCGTTTACCGGGTGAGACACGTAAGTGGACGTGTATGTATAAATCGCCCAGTATTCCGAGCGTTCTAACAACTGCGTTCTCAAATGCATCGGGCGATACAAATGCATACATGTGTTCAAGTATGTTGGGTGCGTACACACCGCTAGCGCAGCTTCGCGCGAATACGCATCAATTGTACGATACGCAATTGCAAGGCGAAATATTTGTCATCTGCTGGAATTTTCATTGTTCTCACACTGGTTGAAGCTATCTGTACACGTCAGAATTTCAACACACGTGTAAATGGTATTGTCCTTTGGAAGTGTCAACCATAAATTTCTCCGACTTCAATATCGAGAGACTGCGAGATATAAATTTTATTTTACAATTATATACTTTTTATTCGAAATACTTTTTTGCTTGCGTTCTCATTTTTAGTTGTTTAGAGAGCTTTGCGAAGAGAGAATTGAGAGAGATTGAATCATTCGTAATACTTCACCTACATCTCGCTCTCTATTTTGTGGTTCGCTGAAATCGTCCTGAATCACCACATTTCTTCTCTTTATGAAAGTATAAAACGATGCTGTGAAACGAGTGTAATTTAAATATTTAACAATAATTACATAGCGGATAAAACGTGAAAGCAGTATTAACGTGAACGTTAACACTATAATGTGTGAAATATCAAACATCCGATATATGCGGGAACAAAAACACAAGTTTTGTAATACTAGTGTATGTGTGTGTGTGTGTGTGTGTGTGTAATGGATAAAAGTAATAAAAAGAAAAATTTTTTTATATCCCTTATATTA
>VBVQ01003560.1:0-18194 GCA_011636635.1 Tetramorium simillimum
GGGGCGGATGGTAATATAACGCGAGGAATAGAACTCGGTAGACTCGGTTAATTAACGAAACCCACATGGGACAGGCCCGTGCTCTGTCCAGGCTGCCATAGCCGCCGTCTCCTCCTCATTCTCCTTCTCCGCTACTCTCTCCCTCCCACCCTCTCTTGCTCTTTCACCATCCTCCTGCGCCCTATCCTCTCGCCATCTCTTCCATTCGATGTCATCCCTCCTCTCTGCGTTGCTCCCCATTCCCATCCGCCGCTACGAATGTACTTGTAGGGCTGTACGTAAATAACTGTACACCCTTATTCGCTTTATTCGTCCCCGAACGCGTAGGAATACGACGACAGTGGATAAACAGAACGACGGATAAAATTTCGGTTGCACAAGCGGAAGAAAAAAAACTGGCGAAGGAGGAGAAAAGATCTCTGTCCAGTCGCTGGTAATTAAAGAAGTTTACCTCGAGTCTCGTTTACTCCCCGGTTATTTTCCAAACTGCGCGATCCACTTTGCATTCCCCCCCCTCCCCGTATCATGTTATCCAGATATGGAATGCAGATAATTTGTGCCGGACAGAAGTCCCGGGGCAGTGCCCGAGAATTTCTGGCGAGCGCTTAGACACGCGATATAACGTGCGCGGTATGATAGTTTCGGCGACGATCGGGATATGGCTAAGTGAAAACGAATAAGCGGATACCGTAAGTTAAATAGAAGGCACGATACTCCCTTTTTCTCCCTTCGGCGCGGCGCTCGGAATTTCATTTTGCATAATCGAAAATCGAAATCCTATCGAGTCCTAAATATTTCAATTGGTATTTGCGAAAACCTTTTTACTATCCATCGTTTGCAAAATATATTCATTAAAACTGATGTAAAGAGTTTTGAGTAAAATTTATCATTCATATATAAATATATTTCGCATATACGTGAAGTGATTCTTGGCTCTCAAATTTGAGAAATCGCTTTATGACAAATTTCATACACGAAACGTTCTTAAATTAAAATGATTTAACCATTGTAGTATGAGTGTGGAAATAAATATGTGAAAATATGCAACAATTTTCCGAAGAACTTTTCACTGAAAGAAAATTCTGGTTAAAAACGGACGAATCAGAAAATCTTGTAGGATTGATCAAATATTCTGGTTATTGTAATAGAATTCAATACTTTATAACTTATAATAACCAAAATATTTCATCAATCCTTCAAGATTTTTCCGATTCGTCCGTTTTTAACCCGAATTTTTTTCAGTGTTGATAATTTCAGTCCACACTGTAGAATGAAATGTGAAATTAAGGACTAGAGAGCTCGGTATGTACCAAGATTAATCCTGTCAAAATTTTTATAAAGTTAACATGTTTTATGTAGATAAAACTATTTTAGATGTTATTTGTCTAAAATAAGTTTGTTTCTGTCTTGAAAGGATTAAGAATCGGTGAATGTGTCACGACGAACGGAACAATTATTTTTCTCGGTCCCTTTCCTACGATATACAATCACTGACTACTTCGCATTTACTTTCGTGCCCCGCCTCGATCGAGATTTAATTCCCCACAGGTCGAATTAAACGAAACGTCAGTGAAGCGTCTATGTGACGTTCCACGTGGTCGAGGACGACGCAGAATTGTTACCCCATTTTAGCGCGAGCGCGCGCGAGGGAAAGAGGGAAAGAGGGAAAGAGAGAGAAAGGGGAAGTAATAGCAGATGGGTGCAAAATAAACAGCGAAACATTTGTGCAGGACAGTCGAACGGATAAATGGGCAAACCGACGGCCGTGTGGAACAGGAGCAGCGTCGCTACTGTCTGAAAGACGAACGTCCTTCAATTATCCGTACGCAGCACCGCACATACTCGCCGTAACGAGCCCTTGCAGTAAAACATGTCCGTACTAAACGTTTCTCGTGATGTGCTGTTTAAATTGTGCGCGCAGTATAAATTTCCAGAGCGGCGAACAGTCCCTGCGTGCTTTTAACCCATCGCACCATACCTTCTCCGTCTTGTTTTTTATTAATAATAATAATTTGTCATTCTGTTGAAACAGCCCCGTCACAACGTAATCTTGTATTCCACAAATGTTTGCGCGAAGACAAATACTCGCTGAGAAATAAGATAGATATACAAAAACACGAGATATCTAACAAATACCACTTTACAATTTGTCTATTCTTCCGTGATAAATTCTTCTGCGTAAATCACGTTAAAGTGATAAATTTTTTTTTTCGGAAAAACTCAGTTTTATTACGCAGATTTTTATTGCCCGGAGAACACTTGGAGATATATTTTTTCATCATGGGCGGGTATATTGCTCTTACGAGCGATAAACCCTAGACGTCATTTCACCAGAGAACGAAACGGTCAAGGAGGCGTGAATTATGAGGTCACGCAGCGTACTATATTATACCTATAAATCGTCATTTTTGGATTTTGCAAGTCGCGATTCCATAAATAAATCCACAGTACTCTTGGCAATTTGTTGAATTTTTTTTAGAGGCAGATTTAGCGAAAAAATACTATACACATGTGTTATATACTTGTTTGTTTAATATTTCTTCTGAATTTTCACTTGTCTCACATACTTATGTATATATTTTATATCTACATATTTTTCTTATCTAAATTCTTATCTGCATTGCGCTCTTGTTATACATATGAATTTTTGACTGCATTGGACATCGTTGCCAAAACTTGTCATCAGGACCTACTATATCGACTTTATCCTTACAGATTTGTTTTTTATTACTACACTCTCTGGACTACATTAATATAAGTATTTGGCACCATAAATATATGATATTTGCCACGTTTCGGCAGTTGACATGTACACTATACCCTAATAAAGCTGTTTTTTTTTATAAGAACACATGTAAAATTAGAAATATAATAATTTGTAAACCAGTTAGAGAATCGGTTTCAGGTTTTAACCACGTGTTCAGATAACAAATGGAAACAATCTATAAAAGTTCTACGATATTTTCAATGTAACAATGTTAGCGCCAAAACAGCCTTAATAAAAGAGCTGTAAACAAAAATTTCTTTAATTTTTAATTGGGTAATATAATCTAAAGAAATATACACACATACGCGCGCGCATATGTATAAAGACTATAAGCTATACAATCTTTATTTCCCCATATTGTGAGAGAGCTATTTTATGACACGACCCTAAAAACATTGGGGCAATAGATATATGTCACGGTATACATGTAAAACGTGATGGCTAGATATGTATAGGACGGAATTCAAAGGTACTAACATCAACGCGTATCACACGCAGGCAGAAGGAGTCTAGGGAAGCTCAAGAAGTAACACGAACGTGTGGCGAATAGAAAGACAATGGAGAATGACAGACGCGCGACGTGGAAGACCGAGCGAGACCTGACGGGATTCACGAGGCACGTTTCACCTTTGGAGTTTGCAGGTATACGCCGAGCCTCTTGAAAGCACCGTCGAGTTCGCTCCGAGGCTCCCTCCGCTACGGCCGAGGGTTGAGCTTCACTTCGGAGAGCTTAAACCGAAAACATAATCAAATCTCGCTGAGAGCTGCCGCGGTGCAAAGTTACTAATTGCTTAATTTCCCTCGCTCCACTCCAGTCGTCTTGTCTTCTAGCGTGCTCTACTCCTTCGATACTCCACCTCTTTCTGTTCTTCGTTCTCGATTTGTCTTATTCTCTCGAGCCCATCCTCCACTTTTCTATCTTTCTTCATCCTGTTCATCTTTGATATTATCACAGTTTTATTTCTTTAGGTACTTTATCGTTTCTTTAATTCTTTACCCTCTGTTTTTGTTCTATCTATCTCAGTGTTTATACATACGTGCATGTGGTATACATATTATATGTATATATTTCATGTAAAAAATCGTATCAATCCATTGCGTAAATATATTGTTTGTAAAACGAAATTTTTTATCCTTGATTAAATACTTTAAAGAAATGTGATAATGTATTAAAAAACTGAAATAAAAGTTAAAAATTCAATATAATGCATTATATTTAATTATCAATATAGATATATATATAATATAATATAACTATATGTATACTTATTTATTTGTAACAATTTAATGTATTATATTTAATTATTAATTTTTATTTTAGTTTTTCAATATATTATCACATTTCCTCAAAGTATTTAATCAAGGATAAAAAATTCTGTTTTATAAACAATGTATTTACGCGTGGATTGATACAGTTTCCTACAGAATATATCACCGAAAGATATAAGACAAGTTGCAGAAAGATCGCCAGAGGCAGCGCGTGGTTTCCTCTGTGTGGAGGAGGGAAATTGCATGTGAGGAAGAACGTTGTCGCCTGTCGCCGAGTGTTATTCCATCTCCCCTTCTCTGGTTTCCCGTCCCCCCTTATCGCGTTCGTTCTCTATTCTATCTCGCGTAAGTTTCCTATTGTACCACCAAGCAATTCTTAAACAGTGGAAAATAAACAAATTACACGATCCTATTTGTAAAAAGATACAATGTAAATGTAATTCGTAATTAAAGTGCACATGTAATTAAATTAAAGTAATAATTATAAAAAACTCATTTATACATGTAGCGAGATGCACAGATGTAAGTTATCTCAGATTATACATTTCCAAATAATTAAGATTAATTTTTAAGTTATAAATCACATCGACAAAAATCTATCTAAAATAAAAAATATATAATTTTATTTTTTATTTGCGAAAGCTTAATTTCTGAAAAATCGATATTGATTGTTTCAACTGTGAAAGTTACGGATTCATCAATCAAAAGAGCTTAGAGCCGATAATTAAATGTTCGTGTCAATGAAATTTAATTTTATTTATAATAAAATTTATTTCATTTATATTGAATTTCAGTGACATGTAACACTTAGTTACGGCTCTAAGTCCCTTTTTATTTTATTAACTTTTTAATCATTTAAGCCTCTTGTCACTTATTACGGATTTATGTTTATAGAATCGATTTAATAAATAAATAAATGTTATGACTACGTATTTTGTATTTTCACATAATCAGTAACAATATTCGTAGAAGACAAATACTATTACGCGCAATGCTTATCATATATCCTTACAACATTATAATAAACAACTAAGGATCGAATAGGGACACTTGCTGCATACTAAACCGTTACCAAGCTTACGGTACACGAAGTCTAGGCAATCGATCTGTTGAAGGGCAACGAATCGTGCAAACGCGATTTCATGCGAATCGAACTCCGAAACTACCTGTCACGTTTCGCCCAGAGAAATTCTCATCTTCTCCTCACTGTTCGTCATTCACGAAACAAGAAAAATTTTAAAGCCAATCTCCAATTCCCGTTAAATACTCGACTGACAAATACAAACTACTAGTTTTAACTTTTGATTGTGATCAACGATTATTCTTATTAAGCTACGCATCTAAATACCTTTGCACACTGAAAAAAAGGTATTTGTTGAAAAACGCAAAATATACTTCATCTAACTAAAATTTAGTCCGACGTTCAACTAAACATTAATACAATAATATAAAATATTATATGAATGAACTATACTTTTTTTAGTGCAACTAGAAAATTGTTGAATCATTGGGAAACAACTATATCTCGTAAATTTAGCTTGTACAAATGATTTTTTTTTCTCAGTGCAGAAAGTAACTGCAATGAGTGGTAAACAAAATGAATTGCAGCCAAAGTGCGCTAACCAATTACGTCCACTGAATTAAAATAAGGTATATGACACAAATGTTGGCAGCATTGTTTTAAAGCGTCCAAAGGCGTACAAATTACAATGCGGCTTTCCGAGGCGTTTATTAACGGCGTGGCGTGAGCACCTTCCCACTTACGCGCAGGCAGCCGTAAAGTTCCGCGGCCGGCGGAGGGGGAGGAAGTTAACGCAAATTTTCCACCTTAACGTTTGTCTTAAGAAGCACCTTGCGTTTCTTTCGTCGCGAAGGTACTACCGCGCCATCGAATAAATTTCAAAATGCCGCGGTAGAAAGTATAGACGCGAACTCCCCCGCGCCGTAACGGTAATACTATCTCGGAATATACGAGGCAAAGTAGAACGTGAATTTTACCGCCGAGCTTTACCTTAAAGCTTTCTTATATTTCTTTCCGAGTAAAAAACATAAAGGAAACGGAGAGGGGGGAGGAGGAGGAAGAGGAAACAGGCAAGACGGACAGAGAGCAAAATACAAAAAGGAAAAAGGGAGGAGAGAAGGGGAGAACATTGACGAAGTAATAGCTACAGACCTCGTATCCGTGTACCATCCCGCCCTCGATATACACGTTTCGAGCCACCAGAGTAATCGATCTGTCGGACGATACTCGTGCCAATGAATCGCTCGAGCGCGATTTCACGCGAAACGAGCTCCGAGACCACCCATCACTTCCCGACAGAGAAGGGAACCTTCGACCGTGCAGGTCACCTACGGTGAAGGATGGTCCGTTCGATCGCGATAAAATGATCCCTCCACCCAGCTTTTGGCCGATTTAACAAATCGTCCCGGTCCGACGCGAGACCTTGCTACGGGCTTCTGGCTCTCTCGCCTCTCTTCGTTCCACTTCTCGCCGAGAAAATGAAAGAAAAGAAAGGAATCCGAGTCGGGGCTGCTGAATTTCGACTGTGTGCATCATAGAGAGAGTGTACGGAGGCGAATTTTCAACAATTCGTATACCTTTTGCCATTTGCATATTGCGCCGCGGCAGTAATCGGTCTTGATTTCGCAAGTTTCGTTTTCGCATAATTTGCGATCTAAAGGAAACACACTGAAAAAAGAATTCTGGTTGAAAACGGACAAATCAGAATTTTTTTCAGTCCATCATTGTAGTCTTGCAAAACTTTTTTATATACGCGCAAGATATGTATCATATTCGAGACAGAGCTCTCGATGAGGGAAAAATTTACATTTTTCAACACGAACAGCTCAGTAAACAACGCTCAATTGGTTCTTCCAGATTATTACCTCGGCAAAAAATGGACGGTAAGTCTCTGAGAAACGACGGTCATACCATGCGGGCGAAAATGTAATAAAGGAGAAGACACTCGAACGAAATAAATCTTCGATCTTTCCCTTTCACGACACTCGATCCTCTTTTCCGTAATAAAAAAAAAGCCGAAGAAGGACGCGCAATGGTCACGTTTGAATATGAAATACTCGTAAAAATTCTTCCCCGAGGAAGCTTGAATCGATATCATCGAAATTTTAAAATCGGTTATTTCTTTTATATGCTTCGTTTGTTGCGTAAGCAGGAGAAAGTTTTGGCGAGGCCCTCTGAGAGAGAGACAAGCTTTTCAAAAGTTCAGAATTTAGTAGAGAGAAACTACAGTATTTTTAAACATGTTGAGTTAAAATTGAATGACATATTTTCTTCGCTTGTGATACCTGAAAGGACTGTAATAATATAATAAGCGACAATAAAATATCTAAATAATTTTTGTAACATCTCTTCAAAATAAAAGTATTTTAAAATACATAGTAATATTCAAATTACGTTGCGTATCTTGCAGATAATTGAGACAAGTTTTTACGTTACAAACATGACTCGCTTTTGTCAAAGTGAATATCGTGATATCTTCATATTGCGGATATCCAGTTGCGGATATCTCATACGGATATCACATAACGATGTGCTATTAGTAATGCATCCTGCACTGATTCTTATCGCATAATACAGTTATATCTTATCGCATAATATCTAGTTATAATACATATGTATAATAAAATAATTTACAAAATAGTTGTTTGATAAAGCACGTTATTATTATACGTTATCACGTATAACTCATATTTATAATAAAATAACTATTTAAAACAGTAATTTAAAAAAGGATTGTGATTGGTAAAGCTAATTATTGTATTTCCATTTTCTAGCGCTGTTTAAAACTTGTTGTATGCATATATCTTGACTAACACACAGTATTATAGTAATTAAGGGAGAAGGCGTGATTATCTACCCTCTTTTATTTCGAAGGCACTAGGATAACTACCAGAGAAAAGATAATCCACTTTTACGTGCATTTTCATTCTCTCCGTCGTCTTCGGTTAAAATTTCGTGAGAATCTATTTAACCAAAGAAATTTAAAAAATATTCTTATCTTGCTCAATCTATCGCCCTAGCGCTACATATTCGTATTATAATGATAAGATAAAATTTGATCATTTTAAAGTAGTGAGAGATCTTTATATGAAAAATTCCACGAAATTTTACAAAATGAAAGCTTGCTTCGCATTAAAAATTTTTTTATTTAAAAACCAATTTTATAAATTCTTTATTTATAAGAAAGAGAAAATTAATGAATTAATTAAATATATATGTACAATTTTAATCTTCATGTTAATTAATAACTGTCGCTATACACATACACGTTTTACAGTTTGGCAAAAATTTGCTTGTAACAGTAAAACATTTTATATAACAATTAAGATAATCGACTATGCAATTATTATTTTTACATCTTTTTCAAGTTTATTTCATATATTATATCATAATTAAAAATAAATAATGAATTATATCACAATGTCGATTTTTTCATGTTTGGCAAACAACGGCGCACAACTGTAATCATAATGTATCTTATCTCGGACTCGCTTAACCATTATAACTAGAGGTAATATCGTTAGTAGGCAACGCTCGTGGATATACAAAGAAGTCCTCGAAAGACGTAGAAACGAAAAGAAGAAAACGCCAAGTTTCCAAGTACCCATTAACTTCTACTACACTTGGCATTTAACCCTTCGATGTAATCGACCATTGAAGACGCCGATTTATATCTCGTTATGTTCCACCACGGGCGGGGAACACCCTTTGTTCGGCCCATGGGAAAAGTGGCGTCCTAAGATACATTTTGCGTTCCCTAATCTGCGTACTACGGGACCTTTCTTATCTCCTTGGTCTTTTTCTACGTTCCTCATTCCGCTTTCTTGCGGTCTTTGGCCGTCTTACTCTTATTTCGCGTCTTTCTGTTGCACGGCCGTTTCCCGAAAGGATCGTCGAGAGACTCGAGGAATCCGCCTTTCGTTCCATAGCGAGAGAAACAAACGAAACTCGGGGAAATCGTCTTTGCTATAGCATCGCGCCCTAACCCCTCGCCTTCCGTGCCTCGCTCCTACCGTCTCTATGCGGCGAATTCGTTTTCCGCGGGGATGAAAGAGAAGCTCCGAGACGACCAGTAGCTCCGAAACGAGAAAATTTCTTTACAAATATATGTCTTTTGGGCTTACTTTCTATCTATGAAATAGATAGAATCTCTCGCGTTATATAAGTGTAACGAGAAGATATACTTTTGCGTGCGAAGATATACTTATACACACATAGAGCACGATGCACCGACATTTAATGTAACATAAATATATAAATATGTATGTATACGTAGATAAGTCCATAAAAATGGATAATATTGAACATAATATTTATCGAAAGTACACATAATAAATAGAAATTGTTTAAAAAGTATGATATCATAAGATATATTTTATAATTTCAACTTTATACATGCATTTGTTAATAAATATTAATATTTACGTATTTATACATATATATATTTGTATCTACGTATATGTATAATAAAATTCAAATTATAAGATATATTTTATTGAACAATATGAGATTTCATAATATAATTCCTGCTTATTATGTATATTTTTATTAAACATTGCATTCAATATTATTCATTTTCATAAAATTAATTTGATTCCTTCAGTGAATTATTCGGTATTTCCTGCAGTTTCATTTTCCTTCCTCGATGCAACTGGAATACCGTGAAATACACTACATTTCGGGCAGCGGTAACGACGACGGCAGTCGTGAATGAAGAGAGAGAGAAGAAAAGGCACCCTTGTTTATACGACTACGAGCCACGACGTTCGCCCTCGAAGAAAACTCGATATCCTTCCACGCCTCGATTCCGATCTCCTTTGACCGTTCGCTTTTACGTACGTACGACTTCCGCGCGGACGGCCTCGCTGCAAACGAGTTTTCGAGTTCCTCCCTTGTGGGTAAAGGGGACCGAGAAATTCCACAGGTTGTCCCTTCTACGGCAAATGCCTGTGTTTGTTCCTTTCGTTTGGTCCGGCGCTTATCGGCCGTATCGCTGGCTCGGGGCAATGCTTGTTCGAGAAGATCAAGAAACCGGTCATACGCTCGCGAAAATCCCATTTTCTCGACCGGCTCTTTGAATCTGAGCTTAGTGAACCGTGAAGCTCTTCCAGCCTTCTGTATTTAAGGCCATTATGGCCGTTGACCCGGCAGCTTAATTTGGCCGTCAGCTGAATCCGCTATACGCGCGCGTCTTTTCTTTTCGCGACTTTTACGTTACGTTACGTAAAGCCCCACTCGGGGTGAACGTTTGCGGTATGTTCTACTTATTGTTGCGCGGCGGAATACTTTGTGGGGACGCGGAAATTGATTCGGGTGCGATCTTTACTTCTGTGGCAAATTATACAGGGTATTAAGGAAAGATCGCCTAGTATACAGATCAAAAAGTCCTGAACCATTTTTTTTCTATTACGCTTCAAGATGTTTTGGCACTAACATTGTTACATTGAAAGTACCGTAGAACTTTTATAGATTGACGTACTCCCGGCTAAAGGACAACGCCGATTGGATTGTTTTTACAAAATAATTACCGCTTTATTAAGCGTAATAGAAAAAAAATGATTCAAGACTTTTCGACTCAATTTTTCATGAGAAATAACGCTATGTACTTAGTCGTCGATCTTTCCTCAACACCCTGTATACTTAAGAAATTTCTATTTCGACGCGACGTCTTTAGAAATAACGTGTCGCGCGTGTCTTTGTTAAATTCTCAATATAGCAACATAGAACCGCGTATTTATTCAACCCCGTTCAAATTGTCGGAGAGAAGGAAAAGAGACGAGTCATCTCCCATAGAATACTAGGTAGGTGCCCCGAAGAATTGGTTAAATGCGCGCCGGCTTTATTCAGTGAATTCTTGCGGCAACCACAGTACGGTCTCGTACATATGTATTCGCGCGCGGCTCAGCTCAATTCGGCTCGGCCGTTTCTAGAAGCGCGTTAAGTGCACGTAAGCAAATGCTTCCCCCATCTCGGGAACGTCGTAAGGTTTACGTTTCGGCTCCTCCGTTTGCATTCCGCCGCGCGGCTGAATATTCCACGAAAGAACCCCACCCCAATCTACCGTCCTGCTCGGCTCCCGCCAGCCCCACGTCGCGCCCCGGACGTCCCTGGGAACCGCCGAGAAGAGCGGATCTTCAGAGACGTTTGAGAGGCCGACGCCGCGGCGTGGGGTTGGGCGCGTGCATAATTCAGTGGTAATGTCGTGAGTACGCTCCGACCGCCGCGCCGCGCCGGCGACGGAGCCGCGTGTTGCCTCGCGTTGCCTCGCGTTGCCTCGCGTTGCGTACGCTCGGCCGAGTCTCGGTCCGGGGCTCGTCGTTATTATTGCTATTTACCCCGTTCGCTCGGTCGACGGCGCTTTTACGGCGGTTGTCTCCGCCGTTAACAAAAACATTTCGTCGGCGACAACGATCGAGCGGCCACGCAAAACGTCGGAGACGGACGATTCATCGGAGTATAGATCGCGCGCGTCGACGTTTCGAGAGACGACATAAACACGATTACCGTGAAGAGGCGATTCGAGAAGGCAGAATTATACTCGCATTCGTAGATCTCTCTTGATAAGGACTTCTTATTGGGCTAAACGAATTTAGACCTTCCTTGACCAAATAAGGAGTCTTATTGATTTCCTTATCTCAGGGGAGGTGGAGAGCTACTTTGAGGCGTGAAAGCAATTTTATAATCTGCTAGAATGTCAATTGGAATAGTATTAGTGATTGCATCTTTGTTACATGTACATACTTATATATGTGAATAATTATTATAACGATTTTTTTAATGATTCACTGAAAAACAATTCTGGTTAAAAACGGACGAATCAAAAAATTTTGTAGGATTGATCAAACATTCTGGTTATTATAATAGGAATTCTAGTTATTTTAAGTTATAAAATATTGAATTCTATTATTACAAGATTTTTCCGATTCGTCCGTTTTTAACCAGAATCTTTTTTCAATGTTCGGACATTGAATTTGAAGATGATATCGTAGAAGATGCAGATTTTTGACTACCAAAACGATATATTCGTAGTTGGGAAATAAGATCTGATTATATGAAACAGGGAAATCTTGATAAGAAAAGGAATCCTTCCTCAATGCTTAAAATAAGGACTATCTATGAATACAGGTGATAGTCTATTTGTCGAACGTGGCGTGTTGTAGTTTTCCATTTTGTTTAAAAGAGGAAGAAATTAGAAAAAAAAATTGATGTACATAAATATATGGTATTGCGTAATTGATCGCAATTGATGTGGATTATATTTGAATTTTAGTTCTGACGAGAAACAATGTAGGTACAGAGTCGAGGGACAGCAAACAAGAGGTCGACAAAAGAGCCGGGATGGCTAGGTGACTTGTCTCCTAAATAAGAGACCGTATCCCGGGTGGTGAGAGAGGTGCTCGATGGGAAATAGGAAGCTACTACTGGCAAGCCGATAGCCGAACGAGTTTGTGAAGCGGGCTCGTAGCGGACCATTGAGATGCAGCCCGATGTGAATCGTTAATTTAAGAGGAGAGAACTAGTTTGACTTAAATATTGACTCGACTGAGTTAACGCGGGGACTGGCTTAGAGGCGGTACGGTCGCGTATGTACTTAGCCTTGCATGGGCGAGACTCGACCGTGCAAAGAGGAACCGCTGCCGCGGCGCGAGAGGAAACGAGCGAGGAAAGCTGAAACAGGGGGAGCGAGACAGTCGGCGACACGTATAACTCGAAGAGAGAGAAAACTACCGGTGGAGAGAGGGGCACGACGGAAATAGAAGATGTTGCGAGCACGCTTGTCGGAGACACGTAAAGTAAAACCCGTATCTGCAGTCTGACAGGCCGACTGCACTGCAAACATTTAGCTGCCAAAGCCGCCTCGAGGAGACTTTCATATTGTTGTTACTACTTAACCGCTACTTGTTACCGTTACTTACGGCTCCGTAGCTTCGTTAGCACGCGGAGGACTGTTTCCCCAATTAAAGCATGCGAACGTGCAACTGTTGGCTAAATGTGGAAATTACGTTAACATAAAGAAAACGATGAAATATGTTTCGTCTATTTTTCTCCGTGTGTCAGCGTGTCGCGAGTGTCTCGCCGCGTGTCGAATAAAAATTTATGTCGAATGTTATTAGAGCTCGGATGTCATAAGTATGGTGACCTTATTTCTGTGAGAAAAATAAAGGATACCGCCTATACTCTTCTTCCACACAAACAAGTGCAATGTAAATTTATTATTTATCATTAATATTTTTCCCTGAATATTTATTTATATGAAAAAAAAGTAAAATTTTGTATACTAAAAGAATTATATATAAAAAAGAAAAAAACATATCTTTATTTAAACATTACATAAAATATACAAAGATGGTAAAGACTGAATATAAGATATTTTATAGGATTTTTTGAAAATAAAGGACAAATTAAAGTGAGTCTTAAAAAAAATCTAAAAGATAGACCTAAAATAAAGGACTGTCCTTTGTAATATAGGACGGACGGTCACCGTAGTCACATAAGTCAAAACATTATAAAGTAAAAAAAATACTCTGAAACTCCCATCTCGTTATCACGAAAATTTCTAATAAAGTAATGCTATGTAATGCAAAGTTAATTCGTCATATTGTCATATCATTAAATTAAATGAGATTAAATCAAATTCATTAGTCTAAGCAAAGATAGTAATAATATCACAAAATAAAGTGACACAACAGAAAGTTAGGCGAACATGGGGGAATCAGAGCCACGGGTAACAGTAGCCACACACTTATATGAATATTCGAACGAGCTCAAACGTGTTCTGTCATGCAGAGGAGTAGAGAGGCGCGGGAGGGATACGATTAGCACATTGCATCGCCACTCACAAGGGAACCGTCGGAAATGTCCCTCATCGATTACAATGAGCTTTGGATAGGTTGTAGAACATTAAAAAATGTTAGACCCCTATTTTTTTTTAGCTGCGTATCTCAACGTTTAGAGATTGAAACAACCTTTCGAAAATAACGGATTTTTTCGTTTTTTATATCTTTGGAATATCTTTGAAAATATGAAGTGTATGAAAAAATGTTTTATATAAAAGTTTTACGGTATTTTATACTTTTTACAACTGTATTTATACTTTTCAAAAATATCATTTTTTAATTTACTCCTGTTATTTTCGAAGGGTTGTTTCATCGGTGTCCCATCGACGGTGTCCCATCTTTCCCTTGTTAGTCGATTGTTTATGTCCAAATAGGCTGTGCGTTAGTTTCAGTTTCAGTCGTCATAATTTTTGTAAATCTTTGGAGACGAAATTTGAGTATTGAAATATGTATTGCTACAATTTATTGTCCTTTATAGTGACAATAGACTTCAGTAATTAACAGCTTTTTGCTTTGAAATAATCGATCGTTTATTAATTAAGTAATTCGAATTTTAAAAAATATGTTTAAGATAATGGTGGCCGGGAAAATCCAATGAATTATGTTATCGATGCAGATCTTGTGGCAATTGACCGCGTGTCGAATGCTTTGGTTGCGAATCAGCTAAAGAATATGTGTGTGACTTTTGTCTTTAAAAATAAGATTTAAAATAAATCCTATAATAAATTCCTATAATATAATAATTAAAGTTCCTATACTTAATAATATATTGTATTGTACCATGTAGCAAAAAGAAATTAATTTGTTTAAATTCGGATTTATATTTTGATGGCTCTTATTATCCGGATGGATTTGATTACTCCGTATTACTAGTTCTTATTACCCCGTACCCTGGATAATGGAAGTCAAAGCAACTTTTTATCTCTTTATAAAAAATATGTATCTTCGTTAATTTTTTTTTAGTTTTTATGAGTACTGATTAAAAGTTGATTATTCATAGCATATGAATAATCGTCAAAAGTATAATAAAAATATTATTATCTTAATATGTTTTTTACTTTTTCCTTAAATGGCTCCGATTCCCTCCGTGTTCTCCTAAAGTCCATAATAACGACTACCACACAACTACCTCGAATCTCTATAATTCTTAGAATATCAGAAACTAATCTGCACATCTAATGAATCGCCGTGCCAGCTGCTCGCTTAGAATCATCCTAGAACGTCTCCCAAGAGGAGCCGCGGGGTTATATATGTATAATTGCACGCCGCAATAACGCACGCGGTACGAGGTCTGCGGCGCGGCTTATTCTAATAATCGCACCCGTTTGAAATTAAAGTCCGGGTTTGTAATTAACGTCACGTCGCGCGGTCACGGACGGCGGGATATATATGCGGATAATCGCCATAAAATTACGGTAAGTTTACGCAAGAGCGACGTGGGAGTGGGAGGATGCCAAAGGACGGCGGGACGTATGAGGCGGAAGGGCCCCGCGCCGAATGACCAAGGCCGCGGGGACGGAGGCGGCTCTGAATTTAATAAGTCGTAATGCCGGCGCGCCATTCTTTCGCGCTCGCCTTCCCTGCCACGGATAACGCACGCCCGCCTTCCCTGCTGCAGTCGTTCCCTCGCGACTTTACGGCATGGAAATTCCGCGTGGATGAGGGACCCGTCGCTCTCTCTCCAGCTCTCTGGAACAAACGCGTGACCCAATTCGCCGTACGAGCCGGGAATTACCTACATGGTGCGAAGTAATTCGTGAAACGATGTAGAAACGACAATAGGAACGACGCACGCTAGCGGGATACAATACAAGGCCGTTAAAACTACTGCCAACACGAAAATTGCAGTGCAACTATTCCTCGCCACAGAGAGAGAGAGAGGAAAAAAAAAGAGAAAGTCCGGCCGTGTAGTTAATCCGGAAAAATCAAGAGTAAAGTTGAATAAATTACTCAAACGAGCAACAAACGGACAGAATCTGTTGTTTTGTAAGCATTGTAAAATGAATGCGTCTCTATATTGTTGTGGTATAAAAAAAATGTTTTTTTTTTATAATATTCCATAAAATCTGCTGTGATAAACTCTGTGCTCGAATGTTTCGTTTTTTTTTTTAGACTTAGCACAGATACAGACACGCACAGAGAAAGAGAGAGAGAGAGAAAGAGGTAAAAAAGAATATATACGCGATATCTGCGAAAAGTTTTAAGCTTTACCAATAGTTAGAAAATCGAGTTACCGTTTCGCAAGAGTCGAAAGAGCACTTTTCGACTCTATCGCACTGTTCTCCTGATAATACAAAATCTCTATGTCTAAGATAACGAAAAGTCACGTACGTGGAAGTGGAATAATCGATATTCGATCGACGCGTAAGTCAGCAGTGCGGAAAGCTGAGATATACAGAGCAAAACATGCAAGAGACTATATGGTGTCTCTAAACGTTTATCATTTAGTGCCAATCTATAATAATCATAAATAAATATAGGAAATTACAAGAAAAAAACAGAAAAGTGAAAATAACAAAAAACGAAGCGCATTGCGATGATTTTCTAGTTAAAATAAGCGACGAGATTATTTTGCACGTCTCCTGTGACCCGATTTCACAGCAAGTCTCGATCCATCAAAAACTGCGAAAGTTCCCGAAAGGAAATAAAGTACGTGCGATGGTACGAAAAATTATTGCGCGCGGAAGAGACTTCACAAGAGGAAATGTACGTTGAGATCTTTGAATAGTGTGTGCCACCTAAATTTTCCTCTTTCGCGAGAAGCTGACTAATTCTATAATACAATTCTACGGTATAAATTTAATATCTACATTAATTTCATTTTTCAATTACGTCAACATGCGTAAATTGTAAATGCAAACACAAATTCAAAATTTTTATTCTGTAGCGACGGGACGATACGTTAAAAAATTTTATAATAAAGTAAATTTGAAGTTTTTTTTTAAAGATACTTAATCATCTAAACATATTCCATACATAGCAATATACATACATATGTATATTAATTGTTCTATGTTTCATTAGTATTTGATATAATTATAGATATATATTGTATACACAGAGATTTATTTAATATTTTAATGTAAAGAGAAATAAAAAAATTAATTGGATATATTCTCAATCAATAAAGAAAATTATTGAACTTCATTTTTTCACCGCTGGAATACAAAAAAAAACACCTTTGGTGACTACTCTCAGATTGATAGTGTTAATCTATTAGTACTGATATAGATTATCATGTTAAATTATTTTAAATATATTTTATATATGTTTATGCAACATTTTTTATCATTATTAGTTACTGGCGCAGATTGAAGATTCTATAAAACATCCGATGTTACTTATTTTACAACAAAATATAAATACATTTTTGCTTCAGAGTAATATTTAATATGACACCTTTGGATATATATTATTGTGTTAAATTAAAGAAAGAATTATTAACAAATAGGTTAAGACACCATACAGAAATTTGCATTTCTGCGTATTAGTTGCTCGAAATACAGTAATACAGTAATAATGAAGAAAATAAATAATACACTTTTCAACAAATTGAATTCCTTAGAAAAGCATTTTTTAAACAAGTAAATAGATTCGTATATATGTATAAAAAATATAAAAAATTACAAATTATTTAAACAAGGAAAATATGAAAAAATAAAAATCATGTTTAATTTTTTTCTAATTTCTAAAAAATTTAATTCTCAATATTGTTATATTTTACCTTGATGAAAATAAATCATACACCTTTAGAAATTAAAGATAACAAGCAACTGAAGTAAATTCTATAATGTTCAATACTTGACGTAGCTGCCATTAACTTTTAAACGGCTTCCAGCCGGCAAGGTATACTCTCGATTAATTTCTTCAAGTATTCTGAATCAATTTCCTCCCAGGTCTTCTAGAGCGCTGTATAGTACGATGTTTTATTAATTACGTTTGTTTCAATCACGTTTCCGTCCAAATAAGCCCACAAATTTTCAATTAGGTTTAAAATGCTGGCGATTATGGTGGCCATTCGAATAGTTTTACCTTATTAGATTTGAAAAGGCAATAGATAAAAACATGGTCTCCTTAGATAATTAAAGAAATAGAAACCCCTAGTGATAATATTACATCATTTTATATATATGTAGTCTCCCTAAAACTGTTTTATTTATATATGTATCTGTCATATTTGCCTCGTAGTGCAGTTTTAAAATTGCTCCTGTAACGTTAAGCAGTTTATGTTCCTTCGTGAGAACAGATCATAGGTTTAAAATTGTTTTTATTCTCAAAATGTTCTGTTCTAATCTTTTAA